>VBVQ01001233.1:0-38372 GCA_011636635.1 Tetramorium simillimum
ATATATATATATATATATATATATATGCACATAAACATATAGGGGATCTCTCGCGGAGGCTAGGTCTTCTCGACGCGATCGACGCGCGGGCTCTCGTCCTTGCATAAGTTGGCGCTTCGGCCGCGCCGGGCATTATCGACGTCGCAATAAAAGCAAATCGAGGGAACAGGCCTGGCCATTTGCTATTCGCCGCCGAGAGAGAGAAAGCTTCATAAATCTCCGCGCGCGAACGATGTTACTCCCGAGAGCGGGAGGCCTTATGTCATGTGGTCCTGGCCGCGGGTGGACCATGCGGGCCTGGACGCCGCGGAAAGTGAGAGTCCCTTCTCATTCTCGGGACCGTCTTGCAACCGGACCGGGTTGGACAAAATGGAAATCGTCGGTGAAAGCATATCGCGCTTTCGGCCGCGGTAATCTTCGATAATAACGTTCTCACGCCACGTGTAATCGGAAGGATTACGACGAGAACCGTTCTCGACCGCTGCTACGCTTTCCGAATGATAAAATCGGGATTAGTTTAGAATTGAATGTCTCAATGTTAGAGCAAGAAGTTAAGCCCCCAATTCATTTTGGTACGGTACTTTCTTCTTCCATTTATCGCCGCGTGTTATATCCGTTTGACGCTAATTCGTCCTTTCTTAAACGTATCAACCTCTTCTCGCATCCTCCTTTTTATTTTCTTTCTTCAACGTATAAACTGTCATATAAATTATTGTGTAATAAAATGTTCGTTTCTCTGAAAAGTTGTGGCGATGTTTCCTTCCAAGTTTTACGCGAGCTGCTTGTCGAAGCAATGACGTGTTTCACGATCGCACGTAACGTCCTTGCGCAAGGCGGAATTTCGTGGATATGAATCTCACGATTGTGCTTTACAAAATGTGTTCCGGTAAGTTAATCTTCTATTACAAGGACGCCCGATCGCCCGGCCTTATTCCCGCGCGAGCGTGAGCTTCGAGTTGCAATCGTGCTCGTTGCATCGATGCGTAAATTAGTCAGGCGATTTCCCAAGCGAAATTGGCATCGACGAATCGCATAGGAATGACTCGTCAGAGAGCTCGCTCGAATGTTCGACAGGACTTAGAAGAGGATCAGCATCGGTCGTTCTTAGGAAAGTCGATTGTCAGTGATCGGGATCACGCACTTCACGGCTGACTGCGTGCTCTTCTGGGTTAGAGAATTACTCGTGCAAGCGTGAGCGACGAACACCAGAGGCAACAAAAGTGAAACTCGCAAACCGTGGGGGAAAGACGGAGAGAGAAAAAGACAGAGACACGTCGCATCGTCCCCGACTGCGCCCGGCCTAATCTTACCACGAGAGATACGATCATTGTACGGCACAATCGTTGAAATTATATAAGACGCCATTTTCACTCATGCACCCGCATAGCGACCGTCGCAAGAATGTTAAGCTCCTCTGTAAATCTCTACGTGAAAATGTTTAATAATACAGAGACTAATGATTTATATTGCGCTTCGGGAGATTAAGTTCCTCTAAAATCGTTGTAAATAACATAACTCAAGTTTTAATGAGACAAAAAAAGGAAATAATATTCCTCTTATGTCAAAATCATGAAAATATGTAAATTTTGTTTGTCATCCTACTTCTTTACTCAAGAAATGAAAATTTGCACATTTATAGTTTTATCATAATAGAAACAATATATATAATAGAAACAATATATGTATACATACATATAATGTTACATCTAAAAATAAAAAGTATAAAAGAAATAATAATCTTTTAAAAACTTTTGCTAAGAAAAGATCAATTGTAAATTTATTATAGACATTCGAAAAATACAGCAGTTTCCAAATGTTCTGTAATATAAACTGCCTTTCAATTAACGATCTGTCTTTTTAATACGTTCATCTTCATAACCGCACGGTACGGTAATGCGGGTGCTCGTCGTCTAGCCCTTATCGCGCCCATCGCAGGAAAACGGCGGATGTACGTTTGAGAATAAGAAATTGCTTTTCCCGGTTCGAGGGAAGAAGAATCGCGTCTCGCCGCCTACAATTTTGCGATCTCCGTCGGGCTACAATTCGCCAGTTGCGAGACCGCATGACGTCCTGTGTGTCGCTCGCACGGAGCGTTCGCATTCACACGACGCGGATTCCCATATCAGATATTCATCTTTCTCCGCGAGAGGATTTTGCCATCGAAGGCGACGCCATTGTGCCGGCCTCCGTTGCCATAATTCCGTGGGACTCTCGTTACGAAATGCCACCGGGTGTATACGCGGGTCCCGATGCTTCCGTCCGTGCATTGTGGCACGGGCGTATGAAATTCTGAGTTGGTGTCGCAAGACGACGAAACACCCACTCTCGATGTTCTGTAACGGCAGTAGTAGCGACAGCGGTAATTTTATGTTACCTTGGTTCAAAAATCCCTGAAGCGTGCAGAAAAAAAGTTACATAAGGCACGTAAGAGATATGAAAAATATAAGGGTATGTGCACGAGCGTGAAAGCGCGCTTCAGTATGATAAATAGCGCGTGTAAACGTAAAATAAACGTCGATATCGAAGATTGCATGAGAAAGCTAATTATTAATACAAAATGTTGTGTTTACGGAGGATATCTAAAATTACATTTGATGAATACCGAGACATAAGAAAAACGAGCGGTTGTATAAGTCGAACGTAATAGAAATATTAATTCGCACGTTATGAAGGGTAATTGTAAGCGGCGGAAATTTATAGTGTAATATTTACGTAATGTTCGCCATTCAATCTACCGTGCGAAGTAACTTTTTCCTCGTGAATAAGAAACGTATGGTTGTCTCCGGAGAAGTTCGTCAAAACGATACAACCTGCAATATGGTCCGCGAACCGAGAGAAATCGGCGGGACAAGTCTCGTGTCATGGAGCGACGTTAAAAAGGAACTTCTTAGAATTTCTCAGAAAGAATTAACTGAGAAAATATTTTTCATGTAAATGACACTTCATTATGTAAAGACGCCGCTTATCACAGAATTCAAATATTCTTCTGTCGCAATGCTTGTAGTAAGAGAGACTTTAGGTACACTGGAACAAGTTCTGCAAGTCGCCAAGAAACGTCCCAGCAGATCTTGAAAAACCAAGCACGTCCACGCGAACTCTATTCACAGGACCGGCTAAAGTCAGCCTTAAAAATCGCAAGAATAGCCCGCTAACGAGAATTACGCACAAATCACCTCGGGTAGATCGGCCAGGAGATTAGTTAATTCCGGCGAACCACAGTGTGGTCGGTAGGCGCGACGTTGCTCAACGACGATCGCGTTGCCCGCGCGGGAATTGCGAAGGAGGTGCAACCTCCGATAGCGCGGCATAGTAGTGCAGGCGCGTTGCACGGGCAGTGGGACACATTGGGATCGTAATGTCGCGGGACAGTGACATAGCGTCGGGAATGCCGCGGATACGCGCGGCTGCGACCTCACCTCGCGGGAACGGAAACAGAGGGGGAGACTGATTTATAACGATTTTAATAGAAATAAAGGTGCGCTTCGCGCACGGAGATAACGTCCGCCGACAATGACGCATCGCCGGGATCGCAACGGCGCTGTTTTAGCACGCCGCGCACGCATTTCGCGCGAAATTTCCATTTTCGCGCTTGTCGGGGAAATCGTCCGCCGCGTTTCTCAGCTGAGAGGAAGGCCCGCGAGGGAATGAGATATAAACCTCGCGTTGCCAGTGATCGTGCTAGTCTCACGCTATCGAGATCTGGAAAAACCTCCGCGGCATATCATCCAAATCATTCATAGGATCTCTCGCTGGATGCTGGACGGTGTTGCGTGCAAGCTGCAGGAAATTATAAAGATCACGTTCCTTTTTAATTTTTAATTATACACCAGAGATACTCGTTTTATCGTGATTCATTTTTTAAACGCGGCATTTTGCTGTCGCTTCGAGGGATGTTCGAAGGAGATCGATGACTATTTAAATCGATCTCTGAGAAAGATTTCTCATATTAAAAGTCACACCGTGAATTGGAAGAAAGTTCGCGTTTCGCGTTCGCGAATTTCTCCGACTTCCGTGCGCGGTATACTACCCGCTACTCCACTTATCCCTCGTTATTATGTGCCGCATGTTCTAGAGAATGATAAATGAGGTGATGTAGGAGCGGTCTCGTGCGTTAGTGTATCACCGCCCCTCGTCGTCGGCGTGCGATTATCGTGACCGAGAAAACCGGGCCAGTTCTCCACGGACAATTACCGATACAAATGCGCAACAGGTTGGCTGAAACGGGCGCGGCCAGATATCCGCGAATTTTGCCTGTCTTTCGTCACGTTTTGAGTAGGAAACGGAAGCGCTTACGTTCGACGTCACAGGAAATGCATAGCGAAACTGCCAGCTGTCGTATGACGAAAGCAAGAACGTCTAAAGTTCTAGTATAAAGAACGTAGGCCCGTTAAATCTTTATGCACTTAGAAACAGGAAGCAGAGAAAATGCGGCTGGAAAACATGCCGGAAACAGATTTTTTTCGATTGTGACCCGAATGAGATATTTAATACCTGCCATGCAACGTCGTTTTTGCGCGATTCAGACCACCGACAGCACCCGATGTATTAATCATTCTTCTATAGATATATTCTTCGTACATGTAATTTATCAATCAGTGGTGTTATAAAATATATAATAATAATAATATATCTGCTTATCAAAGTATTAAATGGCCTGAATGGAAAGTTCAGCGGAGGCCATCGGTGATATAGGCGGCATGGAATATGTAAAACCAATCGCGTAACGGCGAGGTATTGTTAGGAATTTGCTCCGATGACCTCACTTTCGCCCGATTTGTAGGTGACGGAGAAGCGTGCTCGATCCGAGTAATGTATGTAAACGAGAGAGTGACGTGACCCTGCACTGATAGCAGTAAAATTATACGGGTTCTTATCCGTTAACCCCGAAACCTCGCACGACCTGCCACGTAGAAGTTTCATTTCTCGTGACTTCCTCGAAAGTGAAATACTACATGTGATTTTCATTCGGCACAGCGAATTTATTCTAACGATGCGACAACCAGAGTAGTTGAATTAATTTGCATCCGTCACGGAAAGGAAATATACGTGATCACACATATTCGTGCTATTGTATACGTTGCTATAGTAAACGTTGCTTCAAGCTGTTAAATTTAACTGATAGATTAAAAAACTCGCTCCATGAGTTCTGACTACCTTAAAAAAATAATAGAAAATTAAGAGTACCAGCCTTTCGACGAATTGAATATAGATCCATTTTTTGCTCCGTTTTTTGCTTCATTTAAATTTCGAATTAAGACTCATGTTCAGGCGATGAAAGGATTAACGGGATGTATCAACAAAGTTGACACGAAAGATCGAATTATTGATAGACGAGTTAACGGTCGAAGTATCGGGAATCCAGTTAAATCTCGTCTAACAAGCGGAAGAATATTTCAAAATTACGACCTTGATTATCATCGTGTTATATTGCGTAAAGCCTTGTCCGAGGAACAGACCGGTAAGAGAGAAAGAGAGAGAGAGAGAGATCTCTTCGCTATACCCTATAAATCCCGTGATCACGTAACACGAACACGCGTATTCGGTTTCACATGTATGATTCTAACTAGCGGCGCTAAATAGTCGCCGCGGGCGATAGCGTACGCGACATAGACCACTTTATTTGCCCTAATGCGACGCTTCGTTTCGTCGGGGAATGATAACTTCCTTCTCGCGGTGTCTCGAGAGACAAAGTGCCGGAGTCGCCGCTACGCGCTGGGATAGAACCGTTGTCCCTTTTGCGCGGGCTGTCCCGCGGGAATCGGCCACCCACCGCGGCGGATAATCCCCCGTGCAATTTCTCGTGCTTTGCGCGAATTAACTAGCGGCACTCTACGTGCGTCTTGATTAATTGCAATCGCGGCGTTACTTTCGCGTCACTTATTCTTAATCTCGCCCGTGTCGTGTCCCGTGAAATCGCGCCGTAACGAACGCCGATAGAAATAACTGTACTGCAACTATATTAATGCACGTGACGTCTCGGCACCATCGTAGTCTCCGTCGGCCGTCCTAAGAAACTTGGAGCGCTTCGACTACGAGTATAAATATTTCTTAGGAAAAAAATATATTACATGCACTGTTCTCTCTGAAAAGAAGCTCTCTCTCCGACTCTGTTGTTTACAATTAAATCGACCAGAGATAAGATAAAATTTATTTTGCGTCGCTTTTTCTCCAAAGTATACGAATAGCTGGCGGAGGTGCTCTCGCCAGCTGCTCTCGAATTACGCGATCGCGATGCATCTCGCGCGTTCCTTATCAGGCGCGCCTGCGAGACGACCGGGCAGCGGCGCGAAGGCGAGCGGAAAGGAGAGCGGGCAATGATGACGTTACAGCTGATTTCAATCACGCGTTCCAGCATAAAGGATCCCGGGCGAGCCCTTCCGCGTCCGCAGGCGCCGCGGTGCAGCCGCAACGCGATGGAAATCAGTGATCCTTTCACGCAGCGTGGCAGAAGCCCTCGTAAAAGGGAGTGCGCGCCATTTGCATCCACCGGGCGTGATCTATAGAGTGCGCGGAAAGATGAATGGTCGGATAAAGAGGGCGAGCGCGCGGTCGGGATGGCCGAGGGGACGGCAGTGATGTTTGAGCACGTACTGACCCGCGTTTACGAAGCGCGCGCCGCGCCGCGCCGCGCCGGGTATAATGATTCCCGCGAGAAGCCGCTTCTTTCGACCCACGACACGAACGGGACACAATTATCGCGCCGCATTGTGTACGCTCACCTACGAACTCTCCGCCGTATAAGCAGCCGACATGGAAACGCGAAAAGTCTCTCTCAACCACTGGCAATAGTGCTATTACCAATTACGGAAGTAACAGCCGAAGGTGTGGAAATGTAAATCATCTGATTTCTCAGTGGCTTTTTCCCACCAATTTTTCCACAGATAGGATGGAATAGAAGCACAATAATGAACAATAAAGAAATATTTAAAAATCAAACACATTCTATATATTAAATATAATATTTTAAATTCAATATAAATATAGATAAGAGTGGAAGACTGAATTGAATTAGAAGATTAATTTCTTTGTTAAATAAGAATATTACCTTTGTTACAGGATTTAGGAGTTGAATTATCGGAAGAACGAGTTATCGTTATTTCTCTCTGTGCGTAAAATATAATTTCTTGATTTATGGTGAAATGATGCTGCGATGAGGAGGAAGAATGTTACGAGAGCTCAAGGTATACGAAGCACGCTTTATACAACGAGTTTGCTACGTTCTCTGGCTCGGTCAACGTCTCCTGACTAATACTCGCGGCACCTACGGAGACAATTACTGCACGCCGTATACGTTCATCCGTGGAGTTCATCTCGCATAGATAACGACGAAAAGAAGAGCCGACGGCATCGTATCCGGGATAACGTAAACAGGAGAGGCTGCCCTATCCTACACAGCAACAAATACAACGCGCGGCGTAGTCCATATACAACGTTTCCTGTTACCTGCTATACCTACGGCACGGTGAGGCTGCTACACGTGGCATCCGTTCTATCTCCGGACTGGACAATTTGCTTCGCAACCCCGAGAGATTTATGTGAAGCGGCGAACAGTGCGAGTACTGTTACCTTCTGCCTTGCGGAATCACGGACGCGAAGGGGAAAGCTCACGTTCAAGCCGTACGGTTTCTCCGTTTTGGAACTTCTCACAGTATTCGCTGCTCCGTATCCCACTGATTTGCCACGTCCTTTGCAAACTTAATAAATAGTATCAGCCGGAAGGATTTTTAGGAGATTATATCATCTCGCAATTTCTTTTCGGTTATCCCGAGATAAAAGAAAAATGAATAAACTATGAAATAATTTTTCTATTTACGACTCATATTACGTTTTACCTTTCATTCTATTTATTTTCTTTCTTCCTCGTTCACCGTACTTTTATTTTACTATCCATATGTGATAATCCCAGTCGATACAGAGCATCTCTCTCAGTAATATTACATCTATGTTATAATTTCGCACTCAACAATGTAAATGTAACATATAATACGTGTTATTATATTACATTTATATTGTTGAGTGCAAAATTATAACATGGATGTAATGTAACTGATGCTCCTTGTCGACTAGGATCTTGTTTTTTTTACATGTAGGCGTTATAACAGCTGTTTTGCTGGCGCTTTAATTTTTGCGTTTACAATATTTTCGTTTATATACTCTTTGTGATTATCCGATAACTTACTTATCATAAATTACCTTTGCATGTACGAAATAAAGATATTATTATATTGATAAAGTAACGCATTGAGTCGCGGCAATCGTGAATTCAATGTAAATCGCGTTAGAGCAGAAGACTAACTCGCGCTATCGGCGATAAGTAAACGTGTTCATAATCAAACGGCCCTTCAGGAATTTGCGTAGTCACAGTATCGGGTCATCCGATATCGTTATAATTTACATCGATGAACATAACGATCGGCGCGCTCACACGCTCCGCGGAGAGACGCGCGCTCTTATCCTCGCGATACCAGATTACAAACCGGAATATCGTTACAAGTCGGCTGAGAATTATCTTAGATAACGTCGCGCGGGCATCGCGGTGGCAAACGGTAAAATCCAGCGTTACGGGCGCGTTCGCGGCGAAGATTCTGGGCGCGCAGCACCAGCGTGCCGCTCGCACCGCAGACAGCGGCGGCAACGGCGCGGCGGTTTCTCTAGAACCGTGGAACCCGAGTGCATCTATTACGCTAATAGCGATAATGGCTCGTTTCTGTGCGCATGCCGACAGGAAAGTCAGCTGTCTCCGTTAGGCGATACAGCCAAGGGACGCTTATCGAGAGAGGCACCTGCTCGGCACGGGGTGACCTAAGCGAATCGCGCGCACGGCGATGAAGAACGCCATCGATCAAGTATGCGGTATCGCTGTGCGAAAATCCGCGCCTGGAATTTCCCAGTCAGCATTCAGCACGGTAGGAGGTAAAGACCTTTAAGCCGCGCGTACAACGAGATTTGTGTTCGCGAGTCATCCCGGAACTGGTCGCGCACTGTTGATTGTATACTAAAATACTGTATTAAAATATTAGTTGTTGCAATGTTACCATCTAAATAATTGCGTGCATATATGGATTATTAAACTAAAAAAATATCAATAACATTCTATTTTATTGCTATAAATTTTTCTAAATACATAGGAAATTATTGTATATTTCTCATTAACTTGGATGAATGAATTGTCATTTAGTATGTATAATCTTCGTAATTTTCTATGAATGATGTATAATACAAGGCGAAAGACCTATCAAAACAACTTGGACGTGAACTTATCTTATTTCTAGACATCGACAAATAGACCCATCTACCTGTCCGAAATCGATTAACAGCGCAAGGGCCAAATTATCGAGCGAAACTTTGCCGAATTAAGCGATTCTCATCGATTACACCAATGCACCTTCATCTTTATATTACCAGTTTTAGCCAGCGATAGCCGTAGCAACAACTACTTGGTCCAGTTCGCGATGTGACCGGATGCTGGCGGAGGGGGCGGGGAAGGTAAGGACAGGGGAAGGTAAGTGAGTCGATCCAAAGTGGGGCAAGATTTATCTACAAATTTGTAATTTAGATGGGATTTAATTAGCACGGGACACGCCACCGCTATACGTCTATCCGCCCTTACATATCCATCCACGTCCGCCTATGCTATTAGCGATAATGGTTCGTTCTCATGGAGATAAAGCGCCGGTTACGATCGGCGGCAGACAAGTAGGCCCGGTATTGGCCCCGCGGGCACCTTCGTCCGTACGTTCTTTCTTCTTTCTTAGCTAGAGTTGGCGCGGCACTGTCCACTGTCGTGAAACCCACCGAGGCCGAGGAACTGGCGACGCGATTTATTATGATTGCCTCGCGCCGTATATATCGACTACCGGACACCCCGGGCAAAAATGGAACGGCATTTACGGCCTTGCACTCTCTCAAGGCGTGTTCGCGAAAGAAATCTCCTCCGTCCGTCGTGCCGTTACTTTTCAATGCGCTGACGCGACCGGAGTTTTGACGCGCGATTATATGTCGTGAAAGAGAATGAGGCTAGCGAACGAGAGAAAGTAAGAAGCACATTCCGCGGAGGACAGCGAAAAGGCAGTTTATATGTGTATTTACATGAACCAAGTATCTACATATATAAAATTGATTTAATCGATATCATATAATATATTAATTAATTAAAGCAATTTACGCTGTTACAGAAATTAATTATTACCATTCGATTGGCTTGTGATAATGTTTCAAGCGTTTACCGAAAGTATCTTTAAAGTTGAATAAATATAATAATTAATTTAATTTATTTTTGGAATTGAAAAATTTAAGGGATCTGTAACGATGAATTGTGTTTTTGTATGGTAAAGAATCGCTCGTTAAAGTGAACGTGGAATACCGTCCATCCAACCGATTCGTCAGTTGATTGCTGACGATAAAAACTGCGGTATAAAAGTGCGTATCCTCCGTAACGATGATACTGGTAAACCAATAACGGATTCCAATCGCGAATTCTCCGAACTCGAGTGACAGTACCGCGTGTTTATCTTACGGATTTTATCACCTGGGACTTTCCCCGAGTATTTTAAAAATCTTCGTACTTTCCGTAATTTATCCTCACTGTTTCTGTGAAAAAATAAAGAATTTTGCGCAATCATTATAAAGATATCCAATAATCCATACTATATGTAGATACTATATGTAGATTATTCGAACGTAAATTCAGTGCAAAATCGAATGGTGCAATCAAAATTTAAGTTGAGTAAATGAAACAGAGCAAAATACACACACTTTCCTGATAGATAATGATGAAATTGATATAACAATTATTAAGTCATTAATGATGAATATCAACTAGTAACAATTATCATAAAGTCAGTATTATTTAATAGCGTTCATATAGATTAAATAATTACAACTATTAATTTCAGCATTACTGATATATCCTTGCGTGACTTTACTCACCCGCTTCAAATCTGCATTACATAATATTACACATTATCCCGGTGTTTCACATTATCCCCTTTGTGCGTAATTTCTCCGTCGCAATATCGAGCAGACGGAGATTTTAATTACAATACGTTGCGCACACAATACGCATGGAGTGAGGCAAGCCACGAGATCTCGTTTCCGTCTCTCGTTAGCCTCTCGTCGTTTCGTTGGAGTTGCGTAAAACCGGGGGCGTTACTAGGTAGTATGCAATATACGCTCTAGCGTAGGGCGCAAAATTTGGAAAGCACCCTCAGCTTGATGTCGTCCACTTGTAGAACTCCATTTAACCTTGCGTAACAGCGCGTCCCAGATATTCTACATAGTTTTAGTATTATTACAATGTACTACCACAGCAGTCCATATAAAAAATAAAATGTAGCCTCATCGAAAAAGAAATGAAGGCGATACTCGTACAAGAAGAAACCATATCCATGTGCTTAGTTTTGATACTATTATATTCTAAGCACATGCGCTAGGCGTAGTTCTGCAGGGTAGTGCTAAAAGCAGGAATTTTTTAGCTACTTTTTGTCTTTGCAGCTCCACACTGGGGCGCGCGAGCGATTCCCAGCATGAGGGCGTCAGTCTAAGTCAGTCGTAACGTCTCCGCATAAAACAGGCGCCGATTCGCACGATTCCTCATCAGTGGAGAAGCGATGAGCCGACCCGGTCGGCCGGGAATCTTAGGCGTGGAATCGCACTCGGTCGCGGTTATGGGAAATGTGAAAGCTGCCGGTTAGACGACGTGGGTGTTGCCGATCTCACGCACAGTCCGCGAGAGTTTTCTTCGTTGTTACGTTGTGCTCTCTTCTCGGAAGCCGGGAATCTCTATTGGAAACTTCATGCCTCTCCATTTTGCGACGAATTCACTTCAATATTATTCTCAAATTTAAAACAGTATTGAAATAGTGATATAATATCATTTGGAATTTTTATAATTCTTTGTGTGTAAATTTAATTTTCCGATCAAGTATCCGACTGTTATCACATATTTAATTTCATAGAATTCTAATTTCACGTAGCAATAATTTTGTATTTATTATATAATTTTATTTTATACTTTGTATAATTTTAATTAGAAATATGAAATAGGCTCAATCTTAAAACGTATAACAAAAGCCATCCATTCCAAAGGAAGATCGCGGGGAAAACGATTCTTCCTTCGTGCAATGCTGTCTCAATCGCGGTCCTCTCCTCTTCCTTCTTCGTTCCTTTCTGCCTTACCTCTTACACCTCGCACACATTCGGCGTTACGAATACTTACATGACCAACGAGTAACGAGGGAGTTACGGGTCGGCATATAAATAGGCGTCGCTTCTTCCGTGCGCACTTGGCAGGCGACGTTATTTATCACCAGGAAGCGCAGCGGTATTCTGATTAACGAAGGTCGAGCCCGCTATAGAAACCACGAACCTAGGCTCTGGCTCTAGACCTTTCCTCGGGGTTATACACACGCATTAATGTAGTCATCGTCGTAGTTGTGCCAGTACAGCGACCCAGCGAATCGCTCCCGTGTTCCCAGCTCCGACTCGCCGGCGCCGTTTTGTTTATAGGCGCCACAACGAGACCTACGAAGAACGACTACTGTCTCGGCCTACGATAGGCATGTAGGTTCGGAACGTAATCGTTGCGTCATGTCTACGGTACTCTTACATTTCGCTAAGATTCGTCGTAGTTGATTCGCAGCGAAATGCACGAAAAATAATTTAAATCTTTAACGTTTAACTAGATGCCAACGAGATCTACTATCATACTTTATCAAATAGCTTTATGAATAATTGCATAAAAATGAGTTACAACAATATTTTTATTTTTTTTTCTTGGAAACTCTAACATATAATAGCTTATCGTCGATATTAATAGTGATATAACCTGTTAAGCTGCAATTAAAGATTGGAGGAGATCTATTAAATTTATAACATAAGAATCTCCTGCTAAGTTAAGGGATAAGCTTATCATATGTAAACTTGTGATGAGCATAAGAATGCTAAAATCAGCATAGCATTACAATAAATTTTATCTCCTCTCTCCACGGAATACAGGAAACCCGTTTCACATCGAAGAGCTCGACGAGTTTAGCTTGTGGGAACGACTGACCGTAAAACACCGACGAACACAAATTTGTCATCCTCGAATGCCGCTCGAATTTATCGCGAATAAAGTGTACGGTCGCCGAAGGTACCCATTAACAGGTTTAAAAGTTCCGAATGAAGTTCCGAGCGAAGTACATTTAACTTTTTAACGATATACATTTTGAATTCGCGGTGACTGCCAGACGGCCGAGGTACGTCCAAGAATAGAACTCCGTATTATCTCCGTTGACTCGCGGGCCTGGGCTCAGAGAGTAATTAGCGGCGAACTAACGAAGCTGTTTTCGGGCTTGGCTAC
This sequence comes from Tetramorium simillimum, assembly GCA_011636635.1. Taxonomy (NCBI): domain Eukaryota; kingdom Metazoa; phylum Arthropoda; class Insecta; order Hymenoptera; family Formicidae; genus Tetramorium; species Tetramorium simillimum. The sequence continues at coordinate 13,343 of VBVQ01001233.1, forward strand.
CCGTTTCGTTTTCCTGTGCAATCGCGACGATCTCCGCCGCGGAGATACGTCAGTACGAGAGTTGCAGGGGCGGAGAGGTTTTATTGCCGAAAAAAGATTCCGTAGGAGGGAGATAAGAGGAACGGCAACGGGTCCAGTGTCCTCGGATTGCGCGATGGTGCAGACCGATGGTCCGAGGGACCACGGGAGATATTCGCGCAGGGTCGTTAAACGAATCCGCACATGCGGACCCCTTTGATCGCTCGCGTCTCACCGCTCCGCTCCGCTCCGGAGCTACGCCAATAAGACGCTGACGTAACTCCGCAATCTTAGCCGCCGATCAAGCAAGCACGGGATGAGCGAGGCCGCTCTCGTTCACGCTCATCGCGAGTGCTCTCCCGAGTAGATAGAGGCGCATGGATGAACGAACGGGCGGACGGGCGGAGTTTCCTCGACCGAGAGAGAAGCGAGAGCACCACGGCCTGGCTCCTCTTCTCTTCTCGCTGTCACGAGGAAGGAGGAGATCGGCCGGACTGACCAGGCAGGCCGGCCAGGCTAAGATCGGCGACCACGAGGGAGCAGGAGAGGAGCCCCCCGCGAGTACCGTTACTTTCCTCGGGGGGCCCCCGGGACCAGACGTGTAATTTATATATCGCCCTGTACCTACCCGTCGCGCGGACTCCGCGAAAGTATACGGCTTTTTTTATGATCCAAGAAAGAGAGAACGCGAGAGGGAACGAGACAACGGGGAGATAAGGAAGCGCGAGGGCCACAACGGGGGTCGAACGAAGGGAAGTCGGGTCCGCTTTTTTTCTTCACTTTGTGCTCTTTCTCTCTTTTTCACCCACGTGAATCGTGTTTCACGTTCTCCTTTTTTTCTCCGTCTCTCTCTCTTTCTTTTTCTTTCTCTTTGTTTTTTTTTTTTCTTTAAAGGAGCAGGATCCGCAGATGCTCGAAACAATCGCGTACGCCAATTACGATCGCGGTAGCAGCCTGCCGAATGTACGGGCTCCTGCCTCATATATATTTTCGGGCCGTACACGGTTACCGCATTCGGTCCCACACGATAACAATGGCCCAACTAGCGTGAACGTCCGACTGCAGTCGATGCGCCGATCGATACCAAACGTCACGAAACACGTACACGATAACGAGTAAAAGAATAGGGAAACTTTTTTTCGCATTGCGCGAGGTTTCCTCGACAGAATCTTGACCGTAAGACCGGACCGGTAATTTGCGCGAGGATTGAGGAAATAATTATCAAGCTGGTTGAAAACTCTTTTTCCCTCGCTCTTTCTGGAGATGAGGCCGGCGGTGAGTGAACGCTCGGTCGGGCTAGAGATCTCGCGCATCATTCTTCCCGCCCGTGACGAACCAGGACTAGTTCGAGAAGCGACAACGAAGTTCCTGGTAACGCCCTTGGTAACCCGTCGTGCCCAGTTCCGCAATACGCGACGCGATACGCCATTGGTAGTCATTATTGTCGTCCGGTATTCCGCTCAGTCATCGTGGACTCGTGAGCGAGCGAGAGCGGAAGAGATTGCGAGGGCGAAGTGCGCGATTCGTGACGCTGCCAGAAGAAACAGAAGCTAGATATACTGTCAGTGGATTTAAGCATTGAAATAACAGTTGGAGACTTTGAGAGGATCCATTAAACTGTTAAAAAAATACATATATGCATATATATAAGGTACATAAAAATGACTTGTTATATGTATATATAAAGTTAATTAATAACATAACATATTAAGTGATATAAAGTAACTTTTAAAATAATTGCAATATGTTAAATGCACAAGATGTGTAAAATTCAACATTTGAAATATTTAACTGCAATATTTTACTTTTTAATTCACAAGTTTCGGCTAAGACTCCCAGAAACGTAAATTCAAGCAACTGTGTATTTTTTAGCAATTTGCGGCTCAGGAAACGAGAATATGACAACATTTTCGCGTCGATCCACGAATCGATGACTCACCGTTCCCTCGCTCGCACTCGGCATTTTTACATTTTGCGTAATTATCGGGAATGATTGCCGCTGACAAGTTCGAGCGGCCTGCCTATCCAGCTGACCATCCGTCGCCAGAATACCATAGCCGTGAGTACCATAAGTACACCGGACACGGATACGAGGCGTACATACGAGCGTAAGAGCGTTCGTCCTCTCGCTACGTTCCTTCTCGTGCAGCCGATCCTGCATGCAGCCGCGCTTTGACACGGCGGGATCGCGATGACCCTCGATTTATACCATTGCGCAGAACTATGTAAGCTGAGAGGATACGTACGCGTGTGCGCGTGTGCGTGTGGGTTGTTGCAGGTACCCATGCAAATGCACGCGCGCGTCACTGATGCGACCACGTCCATTAGGATTGATCGGCAACATTAATACAAGTTAGTGCCGACATGCTCGCTGCCCGTTGGATTCTACGGCCCGTCTCTCCTCTCTCGGCGTCTTTCTTCCTCTTGCCGCCTCTCTCCTCTCTTTCGGGATATATTCTCTTCTACATGCGCTCTATCCGCGAAGAGGTTCCCCCCGTAGTTTCCTCCTGTCCTCCTCCCATGTCCCATCCCGTATGCCTCCGCGTCTCGTGATCTGCGATCTTGCGATTCCGCGACGTGCCACGCCGTTCCGAAGTCGTCGTCCCGTCGTCCAGAGAGAGGGAGAGAGGGAGAAGGGAAGAAGGAGAGCTATCGGCCATCAATGTCTACTTCCGACAAGGTACCTAGTCCGTCGTACATCGGGGTATACTACCCGACGGCGAATCGTGAATTCAACGGTCCGTCCGGATGGAGAAATGCCGGACGCGGTTAAAAGCGAAACGGATCACGCCGATAGCGGGATAAGCGTCATCGAGTATCTGGATATCGCGTAAGAAAAACGTGTTGTGTGTAATCGAGGTGGAATGTTCACACCGGTAACGGGGACCTGCCCGCTCGAAAAATGCACAAAAGTGGTTTTTCCACTTATAGTTAGTAATCGAGTAATCTAACGATCAATGCCTATGCATTCGTCGAATTATTAAAAGACCAAAGCGGAGAGACGTGTGCAACAATTCTACCGCTACGTTTATCTTTAGTATTAATTTTTATTACCACAGTTATATTTATTGTCCATCCCCGCGCGAAGTGCAGGGATCAGTTGGCGTGATAATGGGCAGCCGGCTAATTGGATAATTGCTCAACGGTGATACTTCCCTGGAAATCTTATACGTCCAGGAGTGTTCGTTTCTCAGCCGATCGCGGCGGATCGGAGAGTGAGCCGAGTGCTTAATCCTCACGCTTATAACCCCGCCGATTTTATTATATTGCGTATAATTTATGTGCACGCGGCGAGAAACCCGTAACGTCTACTTATCTCCGGCGGCGTGGCGTTATCTTCTTGTTTACTATTAGCGAAGTGCGCACGATAATGATACACGGGCAATTTAATCGTGCCATCTTATCGCGCGATCTTCGGCGATTCACCCCGCGCCTCGCGCTCGCGCTGGCGCACTTCGAGGTCACAACCCCCGGATGAGTCGGTCGTTATTTTACAAGCACCGTCTCTCGGCCGTCTCTGCGCCTTGGCGTCTCCGCCTGTTATTCCGAGGCGATTTAAGGGGTAACTGGAGGAAGACGGTACCGCCGTATTAATGCTCCAGCACATTTATTTAGCGAGTTAAAGCACGATGAATCGCTTTACGTTACAAATCATTCGCTGTCCAAACTATGTAACAATTATTACAGACTTCTTAGAAACTGCACGCGTAGCGCGCGATGATTTATTGTTCTCAAAACACTTAACAATTTCCTCGATGATCAGGGGGCGCCTCTCCGGCCGAGCCTGGCGTAGCCCAACTTGGCCAACGCGTCTGAATGCCTCGCGCACAGCATCACTCTTTCGCCGACTTAACGTGCGCACTAAAACGCAAAGTCGTACAAACCTCACTCGCGAACGTAAATTTCCTCGCGGGTTGCAGGTACGCGACCGTGGGTCGCAAGGGATTTGCGATTTGCGCGGCGCCGCGCCGCGCCGCGCCGCGTCGGGCGTCGACCGCGAGGGCCGCAACTCTCGCACAAGCACGCGGCACTTATTACATGCGCATTCTTTTTAAGGGTCCCCTTCATGCGTACGCGTGCATCCGCGAAAATTACGACTCGCCGAAACGATAAAAGCGCTCCTCTCTTTCTCTCCCCGGTCCGCCTCTCTCATTCTCTTCTTCCCTCTTCTCTCTGTCTCTTCCTTTATTGGCGACTCTCTGGTTAACAAAACACGGATGTGAAGATGCACGCTTGCACGCGTAGGTACCGTACCCGAGGCGAGGTACGGGGCTTTTGGGCAACCTGAGCCATTAAACCCGAGGATTTGGCCACGCCTATCGCAATCATAGTGATTATCCGACACGTATTACAATGCAAATGCTAGTTAATTCTCACTGTGCTCGTGCGCTCAGTCCCCTCAGTCCCGTCGCCACCTCCTGGAGATCGTTTCTCGCTAAAACGACGCCATCCAACCACCCCGCTCATCTCCCTCTCGGTCTCCCGTCGTCCTTCGTTTCGCCCTTTTGAATTCTTGCCTTCCGTCGAGGAAAAAAAGATACCGCAAAGGAAGAGGGATTAGAATCCGAGAAAGAGCTCGATATCTCGTCTCGACATACCTTACTATATCGTGCGAAATAAAAGAAGACAAAGATAGACTGATCGGGGGTCGACGTGCTTCAAATTCCTTGGAGTTTTAAGGGCATCTCGTGAATGCTTAGAGAGGACTCTTGACTTGTCCGGTTCGTCCGCCCATTAATCTTATAAGGGTTCCGTGAGCCTTCTGTTTTCTTTGAGTCCAAATACTTTAAAGTATAAGCAACTAAGCACAAATTGCCAATGTTAATAATAAAATCGTTGGATAAAAAAAATGTACATCATCAATACTTTTATATACAATAAATTCTTTCTGCATTTTATTCATTTGGCTAAAAAATTGCTCAGATATATGTACATAAATTTACAAGTTGCTTCAATGTATCAAAAATATAATATTCTGTAAGATGAAATGTTATATATAGTTACGGAAGTTTATTCCTCCACTTAATTATATAAACATCGTTTTTGCGAAGCGTACGCGGATCTAATAAACCCGAAGGATCATTCGGAGTCATTTGAGACTCTACGTCCAACGAGTATCGTTTACTGTCCCATATCGGAGCGTATGGAGGGTCGCGGGGTTGGCAAAAAGTAACCGGCATGCGGTCCATAGTGCTGACTTTAATACCAGGCGGGAGCACCGTCATCGTCTTTCCTCTCTAATTATAATGATCCCAAATTAACGACCGCGTCGCGGCGCGACGTGTGTGCACGCATCGAAACGCATGTACGCACACACGGCGTGCAGCCATCGTAAACGACGATGTTTATACGCACGAAAAAAGAAAGAGCCGCGGAGGGGAAGGACGACAGAGGGAGACTTAGAACCGCTCGCTGTGCAATTACACAGGTCGATAGTGTATCTAAATAAAGTTATTACCCGACGTGTCGCTCGCATTATATTAGCCGAGCGAATCGCGTGGTAAGCGAGTATGTACACACCGAACGAACGGTGCGTGCATGCGTGCGGATATCGCCATGTAATAATAATCCGATGATGATGCGCGCGAGATCTCTCTCACTCGCGAGGATGACCTGCGCGATCTTGCATTTTTTTTCGCTGCGATTCAAAGAGATTGTTATAGTAAGATTAGAGGCATAATGAAAGATATGTTGGTAAAATATTAAAATAGTACGTGTGAAAAGCTAGTAAAAAATGATAACTCTTCTTGCACGTATAATACTGAGGCTAAATTTTGACAAGATTTTCTTCTATATAATAATATAATAATATAAAAAGTATAATAATATAAAAAATACTGAAAGAGAGAAACAAGAACAGAAATTCGAATAATCGACTGCAGACTCGAGGCGAATAATAAAAAAGTTCAATAATTGCGCTATAATAATACATTTTTATGGGAAATTCGATAATCGTAATTAGTGCGTTTGTGCTCGAGTATGGTGCGAAATGGGCGGCACAAAAATTATCGTAAAAAGCCGAGATTCATTATCTGGTTTTTGCCAGCGCATCACTTGCGCGCATAACCCAATCCAAATTAGGTTTGAAACGATCCCTTGCACGCGACGAAAAAAAACAGGGAGAAGTAATTAAGTCGACAGGTATGTTTCGGTGCTGGTTATCTGGGTCAGTCGGCAAAACGGCAGAACGACCTCGTCAAGAAAATTATTGTTTCTCACTTTTCGAATTCGAAAAATTCGAGCGTGAGCTCACTCTTATTATCGCTTTTTTTAGACGTTGTAAGAGAATATTGCCATTATTGGAGTCTTTGACAATAGAATTACTTATTTGTAAAGCTCTCAAACGGATTGTTCCGTTTTAGCAAAAGTTCCGAAATCATTTATTTCCGGTTATCGATTTAAATGCCAGAAACAGCGTGAGCCCCATCGGATTGATGCTTTTAAGAAACAACTTTTGAATTAATTGATCCGGCTTGAAATATGCCCGAGGGTCGGGCGAAGGCTAAATTGCGCGATTAACTATCGCGTAAATATTAACTCTCCGGTACGGAGGACGTGCGTTCTCGCAGGATCCGAAGGAGGATCTCGGGTTGTGCCAGACCGGTCTGCGGCGGCGCGGCGCGGAAAAAATGACGACGCTGAAAGAGGCGAGTGGCCTTTTTGCGCGGGCCACTCGCGATATTTCATTGCACTTTTACAGATATTATGTGGAACGCCGGGCGCACACCGCGCGATAAATCATTTTGCAACAACGTATACCCGCGCCGGGAGAATCCCCGGTGTCGAAGCCGCCGCGGCGGCGATGGAGGCGGCGGGGATTTATGCGCGGATAGCGAGGACGGGTTAAATGCATAATTCAAGATGGCGAACGCAAGTAGCAACGAGGGTGTAACATATTTACACATCGCGAACGCCATGCAACATTCATAGGCGGTGCCACGCCGCTTTCTAGGAACTCGTTTTTAATATCGCGCCGCGCGACAATGCCGTGCCGGATGGACATATACGGGACGGTATCGTAACGTCCCGCGGAGACCGCGTCGATCGCGCAGAGATTATCGCGGGAGATGAAACACGTCGACGATACGTATCCCGTATGTACGTTTTGTCGCGCCGCTAGTTTGGTACAATGTCGCGGTTCGACTCGAACGAAATCTCTTTATGAGGCCGAAACAAAAGCGGAAGATACGGATTTATCCGATAGCAAAACCTGCACGCAGAATGTGGGATGCACTCACGGCGCGTCTCATAATGCCGTCCTCGAATGCGAATCTCGCCTCGCTGCGGCCTGAAAGAAGCTGCACTCGCTACGGTTGAACGATGACAATGAGATGCTTGATCGCGTGTCCGAGGAGCATCCTTCTTCGCGATGATGAGACAACCGCGAGTGGCCGTGAGTGCGCGGGCACCGTTATCGCTACTCCCATAACCGGCGCGGGATCACGTCGATTATCGAGGGACGAATACAAAGCCGCTCGTTGATATTCTCAACTCGGGCACCGCGTTAATCGGCGAGCTAAATATTGAAGCGATCGCCGGACGTCGTTTTTGCGCAGTGGACAGGTCGCCTAATTTAAGAGTCGTTTCGGACGCCATTGGAACGACTTTCCGATAAGTAAATCTGGTCTGCGACTCGTTCCGAGAAGAAGCTAAAATGGGCCCACACTCCGCGTTCTTCTTTTCTATTGATACGCTGATGCTTCAAACAAACGATAAATCTATTTACGGTTTTGGGATTTAAATTTAATAATTTTTTTACTTTTATAATATTAAAAGGAGTATATTAGGTAATATAGAGTCATAAAAAAAAATTAACAAAAATGTTTCAGAATAAGACTACTCCAAGGGGTTACTCCCGGAGGTTTTAATCTCCTCGAGATTTTAGTCGCTCCTTTCTCTTTAGTCGCTCTCTTTTTATTCATTTAACGATGCAATTTAGTTTCTGCGAGCCTCTCGCAGGCTGCGAGGACGCGAAATGGAATGCATAATTGATCTACAGCAAGTAGCGCGACCGAACGGTTGACGAACGAATGTTAATAAGCGCGAGACAAAGTGCCACTAAGACGGCCTTGCCGCCAGAATTGGCGTGTCTGCAACGGCGCGGCGCGTCCGCGCCGTATGTTTCCATAATCTTATTTATAATGCTAATTTAAAGTGCCGCACGACACCGTGCATTCAAATGCCATTCCCTCTTCTTAATGCGACGGTCAGTCGAGTGACTGCAGGAAGTCACCTGTGTGATTTAAACTGACGACGAGGCCGTCAGTTGCCATTGTTCGTCGTATGCGAAATTCAATTTCACGGATGGGCCCCTCTTAACGGATATGGCAAAATTTTAATGACAATGAGAATCACGTTTCAATCTTTTTATTACTACATCTTTGTAATTATGTTTTTCGTTCCCGCTGTAGCCATATAGTTGCGCATTATGCATTGTAAAATAAAATATTATCACAGTCCATATTTTTATATATCTGCCAATATACATATATTAATTCTTTATAGTCTTATTTAGATAGCTATAAAAACTTTAGACTATAAGTAGCAATAAAAGACCAATTATACTTTATATTAAGAAGTTTTTAAATACGTATTGTATTTTGATACGTATTTAAAAACTTCTTAATATAAAGTATAATTAGTCTTTTATTTGTTGCCATTATAGTTTGGATAAAAGATAGAATTATCATAAATATATAAAATGTATAAACTAAGAGAGTTATAACATTTTTGAAATATTTTAAGTGAATTTAAAATTTAAAAACAAAAAAAGGAGATTTCCATTACCTATAATAACTTTGCAATACAAATTATTATACATTTATATATTACTAAAGAACATATAAAAATATTAAATGGGAAAGTCTTTAAATGTTTCCAAAATGTTTTTATAAATCACTTATTTGTGTAATACATACAAAAACGCAAACAAAATTTTTTTGTAATTGTTAAATAATTTAGAAAAGGAGTGAGTTTAAGAAGATTTTCATCGTTTCGATAAATAGCGCAAGGTACAAATTGTCACGACGAATGTTAGAAAGTTCCGATAAGTCGCCCCGGCGAAAGAAGTGATAGATCTGTAGCTAAGTGCGGACGTGCAAAAAGTAACGCGCCAAGTTTCGCCGTCTCGCAGACTCGTGCATCAAGCTACGTCCTATCGCGCGAGTGTACGCACTTTTACCTCAGTAACCTGTTTTACGTGCGACGCGTTCGCACGATAACGCCTCGCGCTACCGCTTCGCCTTATCTCCGTTGCGATTGCGCGCGCCAGCTCGTGCGGTACCGTTTTCCTCCGCATTTGAATAGGGCTTCGCGTACAGTCGCGCGGCCATCTCGCGCGAGTGGGTGCTCCGCGCGCGGCGTTGTCGCGCGCGTTACGCCGTACCGCGCGCGAGTCCTGCGAGTAATAAGTCTCTCGGGAGCGGCGTTTCGAAACGAGTATTTGCACTTTTCATTTCAATTCCCGCACGGCGCGATATATCATGGGTTCTATTACCGCGCGGCCATCGCCGCATCACGCGTGGTCGCGCTTCACAGACATTAGCGCGTTAAATGTGAGCATGTATGTGCCTTTTTTATCTTGCGCCTTTACGCGGCTATTTATGCGACTTACACGCGGGATCGTACGGGCGCGAGCCGTTAAATTAAACACAAAAGTTACAGCCGCGCACCTAAATTGCGCATTAACGTCGCGGCCCGCGTTCGTACATAACGGATTTTAATAAAGCGACGATGATGCGCCGGATATTAAAGGAAATCTTCGTAAAAGAAAACAAAAATTCCCGTCCTCTATTATCTTGGTCCTTCTCGGGCCGTTTCTCCTAGCGAGAACTCCCGGTGAGATCGCGTCGTTGAAAAAAAAATCGAAAATTACATTTGCAGGATATACTGCAGAAATTTCTTCCCTCTCCAGGATATTTTCTTCAGTGACAACGATAAAAATTGCCCACCGGTACTACCTTGCATTTCATTTTCACCTCACGAAGAGGCAACCTAAAATATAATCTGCTCAAGAGGAGAAAAAGATAGAGAAGAAAGAAGGAAGAGAGAAAGTGCGCATCCCTTGATGGAATTGAGATTGTTTTCAGTAGCGCGGCAGCCAATTGGCGGTAGGGCCGATGAAAAACGCACGACCTCAGGCATATACTGCCCTTTGTCCATTCTCATTTGGAATTCTTAAAAGTGCCCCGTCCCTCCCGTACGTTCCTTTTTTTGCCATAAAGGCGAGAACACCAGACAACAATAAGATGAGGAGTGTTCGTTCGGTTAAAGTGGCGGTGGCGACGATAAAAATCCAAGTACCTTGCAATTACATCTGCAGGTAAGCAAGGTTCGCGACTAGCGATGGCTACGAACGGGCAGGTCAAGGAACGCCCAGTAAGCTGGCTTTCGAGAGCCCTTAGACATGCGTTTCCTTCTAAACCCACCGCTTGAAGATCGTTAGAATTAAGATTTAATATCTGACATGCAACCGTTTTGTTCGGCAGAAGAACCAATCAACGGTTATTTAAATATATCGCGTACCATTTAGGCAGCTTTCATCGAATTAATGTAACACGGAAAAGCTTATCAATAATGCCTGGTTATTATGTCAGAATTATCATATTTTCGTACGATTATTATCTTGTAGAATAAAGTAAGAATGACAATTACTTTAATAACGAGAAATCGATCAGTTATAAGGGCTACAGTATTTAATGATAAATATTGAAGATTTTATTGTGTTTAATATCAGAGGTGCAAATTGTGTTTTGGTCGTACACATCACTACCGTGGAAGACCTCACGGCAGTCTCGCAGAGTGCTTGGCTTCTGCGGCTACTAACAGAAGACGAGCGGCGAAAAAAGGGGCACCTCTTGCGTAGCACCTGCCACCTCCTGCTTACATTGCCTTACTCAACTTCATTTACACGTGCATTACTCGTCTAAATACTCGCCGAAGATTGGCGCATCGCCTTCGAATGCGGTATATTACGCGGGAGTGCGGCATGCATCGCGATATCAAGAGATATAAAGAAGCGAAGTGAATCTCTCTCCGGGCCGCAGAAACTCGCGAGAGCCTCTCCAAGAATTTCCCCTTCACGGTAAAAACTTTATTAAACGAAAGCTACGAAGATGATCGATAATGTATAAAAAAGAAGATTGCACAATGCATCTTTGTCGTTTTACTCTTCTTTTATTGATATTTTATATTTTACAAACTATGATTTTAGAAAGAACGCACTTAGGGTATTAGTGATGAAATTTATTTTTAATTTTTTTTTGGAAGATGGACAAGAAACAATTATTCATGGACAATCAAATGCCTCATCAGTTTTCTAAAAATTTGCATTTTTAGAACGCTAACTTCACAGACTCGAAATTGATGGCTGAATTTTTTAAGTATTCAAATTTGTAGCTACCATTCTTTTTTAATGTCTTGTCGCTCTCTTTCTCTCCTGCTTTTTCTTCGGAGTAATCCGAGAAGAGAAATTTATATTTCCTCGCGCAAGGTCTAAAATCTACGATGTTCTCGATAACCGCGACGGCAAGAATGGATTCTCATATTGGTGTTAGCCTTACAAATCTTAGGTTTTCTTTTCTCTTTTTTTCCCACGTGAGAGAAAGAAATTCTTTTGCCAACCTTGACAGATCTCGTCGAATAACTTAGGCAGAAAGTTCACAGATAAACCGGTAATGCGGTCAAGATTTATGGGGATGTCGCGATCGAAACTCTCTCGGGCATTAGATAATGGTACAATGCTCGCTAATAAACCGGAGCGCGAGGAGTATTAAATATCAGAATGAAATTCCATCGGTCGGTGCCGGCGCGCGTGCCTATACATACTCCCTACATTATTATAACCGAGGACGGCTATACTGCGTATTTTATTAGCGGGATTAATTATAAACCTTTGCAATGCACTAAAAAAAAAAAGAAACACAGAGCCATTGACTCCAACGGGGTCGCGCGGTGCATCAAGATAATCTGCGCGATTGTAATGGGAATATTTATTCCGTGAACTTCGCAGTCGCGGAAACGAATTCCCGTGCCGCGAAAGAGTCGGAACAATCCTTACAATGATAATTACGACGTTTGACTCAATGTGTGTGCGTTTATGTGTGTGTGTGTGTGTGTGTGTGTGTGTGATTTACGAACCTTACGGCTAAATTATTTATATTAACGAAGATACGAGGTGCTGTATATCAAAGGGGAGACTATTAGAGGAGGCTATGATCAAGCTAATGGGCGCGACAAAAAATTCACCGCGCAATCCCGCCGTACTTTACGATACTCACAGCTCGGGGATCAAAATCGATATAATTGCACGCTAAACGTTAGTTAGCCGAGGCCCACGGCGTCCCACGGTCGATAAAGGCCACTCGTCGAGCTAACGCGCGCATCAGAAAATTCGCATGGATTAAGATTAGAGATACAATCGGGCGGTAGGTTGCTAATGGTTTATTACGCGCTGTCCGCGCGTCTCTCCCGCGGGCTCGCGGATGCCTGGCTCCTCCTAGCCATGAAAGTGACTCGGCTTGTTCGGCCTCCTCTCCGAGGGCAGCGTTACTCGGTCATGCCTGTCAACGATCCGACAATCGATATCGCGCGCATCGATCGGGATGCACGCCGTGGCGAGCTGAGCCGGGCCGAGCCGAGCCGAGCCAGGCCAGGCCAGGCCAGGCCGTGCCGTGCCGGAGCCACGCCGAGCCGTTCCCAATTAGGACGCACGCGCTTCGCGTTTTTCAGCGCGGGCGTTTCATATAAAATAAATGTGCTAACTAACCAATTACAGCGAGACAGCCTCTGGGAGACGACCGGTTGCATCGCCGGCGCTCATTAGTGTCACGCTTAAGTGCCGATTGCACCTTCGCCTGCGCGGCGTGGCGCGGCGCGGCGCGGCACGGCGCGGCGCGGCGCGGCGCGGCCCGGCGCGACGGCAGATGCGATGACGATGATGCATCGCGATTCCACGACCGGCCCCCGAGAAAGTCAATATCGCACGCCGGAATTCCGCGATAGCCCGTCAAGCTAACGCGTCGCTTGACCGATGACTCTCCTTTGTAACGCGCCTCAAAGAAAGTGTAGTCATTATTTCTGAATAGCAGGATCTTACTTTTCAAATAACTTGCGTTTTATTCTTTTCCCGACGGGAAGGCTAGATCCCGACATTTTTGCGCGCCCCTTTAATATTGGTCTAATGCATTATTCATATGTCGCAAAGTAAGGATATCGTTCTCTCGTTTTCGCCCTTATTCCCCCTTGGACGGCGTGTGCTCGGTTCGGGGAGAAGCTCGGCGGACACGAACTTTCAATTTAAGTTCCTGCGTGGCGTTCTGCTTTCAGAACGTGACAGCGCAAAAGGACACTCGCCGAAGAATCCCCGGCCTGCAAGCGCTCGCGCGCGAAACAAACGCGCCCGATTACGATTCCCGCGGCCGACCTTGCGGGCCCATAAAAGTGCATAATCGCGCGCCTCGCATCAGCGTGGCAGCATTTCCCTTGATCTTGGGCTCTCCGCGCGTGGTTATACGCGGGAAGCTTTGTTTTCTCGGCGCAGCAGAGCCACACCCTGCCTTGGCGCGCTCGCACACCTTTATATATATATATATATATATTTTTTTTTTACACACGTATACCGGTATAATAATAATTGTTCGCGCCCTTGCATCGAAAATGGCGGCCTTGTCCTTGCGAGGCCGCGCAAGGCCGCGCTCCTCGGACGCATCCATCGCCGCGCCGTGGGAAGATCGCTTCGCGGAGATCTCCTTCTCGCCGATGGACCCTCCGGCTCGCCTTGACTGATCCTTTCCACAGATCGGTACGTGTACTACTACTACTACTACTACTACCTACGTATGCCGCTCTAACTAAACGCGTCCGCAGTAAATATAGAATTAAACGGATCCCCGTACGTCGCTGCATTGATGGCATTAATAAACCCGGCGTGTTTCGCATACGCGCGCCGCGCCGCGCCATTCCTCGCGGTGCAGCATCGCGCCAGATGAGACCAGGAAATGCTCTCGTTGCCGTAATTTCGGCCTCGTTAAAGGGATCTTCTCGCTATCACCCGTTGAGGATGCAGAGGCGCAGGGTAAAACTTATCGGGGAAATCTTGATAGACTTGAAAGTCATCACTCCAACGTGTTGATATAAAAATAGACTCTAGTGATGGATTACAGAGAATTGGAAGGTGAGTCAGATTGAGGAGAAAAAAACTCGCGCTACAGGGTAATACAAGGAAGTATGATTGCGCGGAAGAGCAGCCGCTTCTTGACGACTTCAAGAGTTAGTGGAGTAAATTGAAATGAATGTGGAAGTGAGTCAGCAAACGACTGCTTAGTTTAAAATCCGATTCAGCTTCTAATTCCATTCAGCCGTCGTCGCCGTAATATTGTCATTTTGATAACAGTGTAATATCCGTATCTATACCTTTTTACGTTGCTACAGACAGGACAGCAAGCAAAACAAATTTTCAATGAAGTATGTAATTATGTTCGTGGGAACAAATTTATTCAAAATGGGATCGAAATTAAAAATTTTACGAGATAATTCCGGTTGAATAATTCCGAGAAAACTGGAACGAGCGGTAAAATTGAAATCAATTAATAATATTGGAGACAAACAAAAAGAAGGACTTGTCCAGCAGTAAAAACGTAGCACAAGCTGCAGTGATCGCGATGTGTTATGGCAATGAGAAGATACATACCACTTTGTGGTATAATTTTTTCAGGATCTCCCGCCGCTTTTTCGATCTTGTTAGCAGCTTCAAATGGCATTCTCCTGTACGCTTGGCTGCTCGCGTGATATTTAGCGATTTTTACGAAATTCTCATCCGATAGTATGGCGCGGCACTATCATTTGTGTCTCGCTATTAGCAAGTTATTTGCTGTTAATCCACGTAACACGGCCGTGTGAGAAATTACCGTAACCCACACCGTCGGATTTGATGTTATCGCGGAGTGGTAATACGGATTCTCGTTGTATTTTGCGAATATCGTACTGTGGGACCGTTACATTCTACAGAGCATAACAGCGTAAATTGCGGCGACAATCTCCATTCGCGATATTTCCCAGAGCTTAGGCGGAAATTCGCGCGCGCGCTTGCTTAACGATCGGCTCGAAATCCAGCAGCGTTTCGCAAACCGCGGCGAAATGATGAGAATCTACTAAGACGATGACGATGGCGATTGGACCGCCACGACGCAACGGTTAGATCACACGAAAACATCGGCAATAGGACATTGCGTATCCGCGTCGCGTAACGCTTTCGTCCGCGAATTTAACGGTAGCAAACCGGCGGTTTCTTCTGTCTGTCAACCGGCAAACGATCGTGCCCTCGTGTAATTGCCGTGCTGATATTTCCCGCTTGGCGTAATGCTAAGCGTTGCGTGCAGGAAAATCGATGAACGGAAGACCGAAGATGAAGTTTCTAAAGCCGAATTAAAAAAAAACCTATTAATAGAAATTAATTTTCTAAAATTGTAAATTCTTATTAACACATTGTTGACTAGGCGTTTTATGCAAAAATTAATATTTACGACCGACATCCAAACCAATTCAATAGGATAGAATTTCGTAAAAATTGTAAATGTATAAAAAGACAGAAAATAATTAATCACTACAGAAAGTAACGAATAAACATAACAAGTTTAATATGAAAACTTTATCAATTTTTAATTCTGACAATTTTGCATGATGACTAAACTGTATGCCTCACAAACATGAGTGAGTTCATCACCAGTTAATAACGTTCAGGCAACAAAGACGAGTCGATCTGGAGTCAATGATGTGTTAAAAATCAAAGATTGATTGATGTACTTCTACCTTTTTTCATTCCTTCCTTTCTACTTGTACATACAAACACATGTCATAATTTGCCTAATAGGATTAAAGATCGCCTAGTGAATTACCTCGTACGGTCCGAGAGATTTCCATAAAAAGGATTATACGATGCGAGAGAGAGAGAGAGAGAAACCCGTAAATGATGTAACGTGTCGGACGTTCGCATCGGTAATGTGCGCTCGACAAAAATTAAAGCCAAGGTCGTTCCACTTTCCACCCACTCGGAAACCGCGGTGATTTGCTCGTAATTTTTACGATCTTATTCGCGATGCGCGAGCGAGTCGCATTGAGGCGCGAGACGACGTATAAAATTCGAAATGCGCGTAAGAAGAAGGCTAACACGCGATACCGTCCTCGCTGAATTTCATGCGAGTGTTACCAAATATAGAGACTGCGCTGGGCTCGTTTTATTTAAGTATAACCGTATAAGGGATTCGCATGTAATATTTCAGTCACAGATGGTTTGTCTTTTACGAAAGTGCGCGTCATTTTTTGCGACGGATGCATTTGTGTCGATCGGGACGCGGCTCGAATTCCCGAACATCGATGGACGCGATCGTCGATCGGCCGCGCGTCGGAGAGAATAAAACGCCTCAACGCTTGAAAGTGAAATTAACTTTCGAAAAAACCCGCAGAAAAGCTCGAGCTGAAGTCGGAGCGTCCGTCCTTAATGTTAAGGAGAGTGTGGCGTCCCGCCGTATAAACTTAAACAGAGACGATCTAACAAAGCTCAACGATCACGAGCTCGCCTCCGATCCTTCCTCCCTAAGATTGATCTGCGCGCTCTCGGGAGGTAGCTCCCGATCCCGGCCACGATCTGATCAGCTGCCATTTAATCTCAGCACGCCGCAATTGTCAGCTCCTCGTGCTTCGTCGTTGCTGTGCATACACAGAGAGACTGACTCGGCTACCACGGGCGATTATTACAGGCTTCCTAGGCAGGAAGAGAGTATCGAGGGCGGTGCGCGCGCTTCTGTGGGGTAACAGCTCCTCTCAGCGGGCAACAATAGGACCCATATTGAATAAGCCCACGTCCACGTAGGTCGGGACGAGGCGCGCGTATTCTGTTAACCGGCGTACGGAGAACTCCGCGGGCGAGGCTCAGGCCGCCGGTATTGCTGGCACTGACAGCCCAGGCTGGGTAGAGGTGGTGGCACACGGTACCAACGACGGCTACACGACGCCGAGCGCGCGCGAGTGTGTGCGTGCGGCTCTTGGTGCCGGTGGACCTCTTACACTCCACTCAGTTCGAGCCGGGCGTCAGTGACTTCGCGTCCGCCGATCCGATCGGATCCTCTCCAAAAAGTGCCGCGCGTTCCTCCGTAGGCCGGAAGGCAGTCGGGCAAATTGGACTATTAGATCATCGCCCTTAGAAAACCGGCGCTGAACGTGCGAAGGATAATTGGAGTCTCTTTTGGGTATTTTTCACTCTGTTCATCCCTCATCGCCTCTATGGTCTTTCAACAATGTTGAAAGATCTTCAAAGATAAATATTTAAAATAGAAGATTCATCTCGCGAATTGTTTTCTTAATATAACGTAGTTTGTTTATAACAGCACAGAAATTCGAACGTGCCTACGTAAATTGCGAAACAGATGCGCGATTGTATTTATTGCATGTCATCGTAGATCACAATTACGCTGCCGTTTCGATCGCGATTAGCGATCAGTTCTGCAATTAAATAGATGTAATGACGTTCATCGAAGAGGCACGCCGACTCCTTAGGTTTGCGGAGCGACGCGTTTCCGCGATCGGACCTCTGCGGAGTGCCGCGATGAACAACACTTTGACTATATCTCGCCTGTCCGTCTGTTTTCAGACCACCGCGATGCAACGCGACCTCGGTCGACAAGGTGTCTGAAGGATATCCCCGCGGGATCTCTCTCTACCTCTTTCTCTGGCCTTCGCCTTTCCTCGCGGGATACGGTAGGTCCTGTTCCGTAGGCTACCAGGATGCAGCTCAGACCCAGTTATCGAGGCGTCTGAAGGCACCCCGCGGCCCGCACGGCTCGGCATAAAGCAATAAAAGCGCCCGCGCCACGAGATATATCTCGCGAGGCTCGCGTAAGAAACGGCGAAAGAAAGCCGACTGCACCGGTAAATCATAAACGCTACGGGGATCGAAACCCCACGGGAGATAACTGCCTTCGCGTCCAGGAGATAGAGAGAAAGAGTGAGAGAGAGGAGCCAACGGAGGCTCGGTTAGCCGAGCGGGATTCATCGTTCGATCGCGCGTCCATCGGATCCATCTATCCTCGGACGCCTCGGCAGCGGCTCGAAAACGAAACAGCCCGGAAGAGGGGCCCGCTCGTCGTGCATCATCGGGGACAGGACATCCGGAAGAGTGCCTCAGCCGCGCGCGCGCGCGCGCGGACAGACGGTCTTCATCGTTCGTCTCGTGCTCGCCATCGTAGACATCGTCGATAGATCCTGATAGCTTCCCCGTAAGAAGATACTCCACAGTCTTGCGCGTGCCTAGACTGGTCTTCCATTCTCGAGTGATCATCACGGATATACCGCCAGTAATCGTAATAGTCCAAGGGCCGTTAAGGAGAGATGCGCTCTCCCCTCTCGCGGTTGGATACATCATCGATAGATCGTGATAGTTTTGCCGTAACGATCTCGCGCTACCGCCCCTGATCAACCGCAGGAGGAGATGATCCACTGTATGTGTGAAAAGTGTAACGCGGAAAGTGTAACGGGCAAACCCGCGAGCGGATCGGCACCGATCATCTTGACAGTGCCGCAGACTCGCGATCGATCGGTTCGTTCGACGCGGTGTTTCGTCGACGGTGTTTCGTGATCCTCGATCTTCACTACGCGCTGTTGCCCGAGGCAACAGTTTAGTGGCCAGTGAACGGAGTTTCACGTATTGTTTATAACGGGCCGGGATCAACGAGCCGGCCTTAATATCCGCTGCAAATCAATTTCACGCCATTCGATGAAGGAAATCGATTTTACCGCTCGAGATTGACGGTAAAAGCAACGACTGTTTAGTATAATTCGTATGTATAATTGGATCTCTCCCTCTTCTTCGCGCGCGGCAATTTAGCGCGAGGATTGCTCGACGCTCGCGCGAAATATCAAAAATAACTCGGCGCGCCGAGAGGGTTAATGTCACTATCACCGCGCCGCGAGACGGAAAGTGACGGTCGCCGAGCGACCGCGGCGGAGTGACATAATTGAAGAAGAAAGTGCCAGCGCCGCCGAGCCCGTTATTAAGCGGTAATGAGCGGGTACCGAGGGGAGAGCGAGGATGCCTTCGAAAGCAAGCGTCGTGCTCGCACCGCCACCACAGGGATTAAATGACGCCAAGCCCTCGAGCTGCCCAGCGTTACCCTGAAGAGGACTGTCTCGTTCAGCGTCGTCGCGTCAGTTTCTTGATCCCGACACTTTGTGGTCTCCAGCCGGCCCCGTCCAATTGCACGTTCACCCCGATGCTCCCCGGGACCGTTCGCGCGGCGACACTGCTCCGAAACGCGTGAGATCATGTCGTCGAACGGCGAATTCTCGACGATGTCCAGCGAGGAGATGCCTTCGCTGCCGAAATCCCTGCCGAGCTCGAGGGAGGCCACCGCCGAGGGTGGTTCCGGTTCCGGTTCCAGCGGCGGGTACATGCCGCTACGGGAGTTCCTGGATCGGTTTTCGTTACCAAGGGTCGTCAGACTCGAGGGCACCGGCGGCAGACCGGTGCTCCTGTACAAGCAGCAACAGCGATCGCTGAGAGTCACGGCGAGCCTGCTGATGCACCGGTACCGGCATGACGTCAAGGTGGGACCGGAGATCGTCATCCCGGAGGGTTATCCAGGTGAGGGTTTTCCTTAGATCGGCCGTTTAATGCAAAACGATTATTACGCCCGGTTGCATCAAGGAAATTGCAACCAGTCGGGTCTCCGACGTTATTGCTGCTCGCGGAGGATTATTCCGGAAAGCGGAATGCCCGCAAAAACCATCGTTTCTCGCGTGCGCTTCGATTCGATAAACAGTTAACATCGCAAGATGAGAAAAGGTTCTCGATTCGCGATTGATCGGAGTACTTTTCTCGAGAAAAATAACATGAAAAACCGAGAACTCCTAGAGAGAGATGAAAGTACGCAGCGTGTATCTTTTAGAGATCTTTTCGGCATCTTTTTAAACGTCTCGAAACCTTTAATGTTATTTGAATTGGTACTGACGTAGCCTCTCTTTTAATGGCCTGTGTCCCGTGTGTGATAGTCAGCGCGTAGAACGTAAATTATGCTCGGCAGAACGAACGGTAACGGTTGTGGAGATCATCCGGCTGGAATCATCGGAACAGGTTATAGACTCCATCGAGCTCGCGCTCGCGTTTGCGTTGGCGATCGCGTGGACGTGCGAGAAGCTGCAAGAAAAATGATAATGCTTCGACTTCGCTCTCTCCTCTCCTCTCTTCTTCTTTTCTTCCTCCTTTTCTCTCCCTTGATGAAGATGGGGATGAGACTCGTTCTCTCTCTCTCTCTTTCTTTCTGTCTTGCGAGAAAGAGAAGGAGAGCCTCTTCGTCATACGATTAATACTGCGACTCGTTCTTTTTCGTCTCAATCGTAAACCACTTTGTGGCGAAGTAAGTCGCGAAGCTCGCTGCACGGCGGAGGCCGCCGCTCTTCTGCATGCGCGCTATCCTCCGCGACTTATATTGGTTTCTGGCATCAGAAATGGAAATTACGAGGCAATAAAGCGCGGTAATGCGGACCTATTAGATCGAATGGACGGGAGGTAAAGTGGGGAATGTTTAGGTTCGATGGTGGCTCGACAGCTTGAAGAGAGAACCGTCAGCTAACGACGTCTGGTTCTTTCGCGCCCGCGAGGAGCTATTCAATACATTGGCATTTCTCTCCACCCTTCTGCCTCACTTGCCTTGTACGCTTCTTTCCTCCTGTCTCGTTTCCTTCGTTCGCCTCTTCGTCTTCGTCCTCGTCCTCGTCCTCCTCTTTAGGCGCGCGAGACGTGAAATTGGCGTCGCGCACGACAGTGTCGCGCTTGACTCGCCGCTAACTGGCCTCTAATAAACGCACTTCGTATTTTAATGAAAATGTCGTTGGTGAGACGATGCATGAAGATTATGAGTCAGACATGTTAAGTGGCCGGAGCTGCGAGTCCGATCGAGAGTTGACATTTAACGCGCGCGTTTCGCCCCTTGCCATCTTCTCAATGAACGTCGCAAGGCGATTACATCGCCCGATTGCAGACCTCTGACGAATCGCGAAATCCGCAAGGAAAACACGCTTGCCGAATTGACGTCACAGTTAATGAAATTTCGTCATGCGTTTTTTTTTCCTTACCGGACAACAGTCCACCTGAGTCACGTCGGAGAAATGTCGTCAGTAATTCTCGCGCGCGAATGAATTATTTCGCGCATAGTGTGCCGATGATTCACGAGTTCAACGTGTTGACACACGCTTTCTAGCTTCTGCCTAGATCCCACGCCGACCTTGAAGCGGCTTAGGATGACTTGATGGTAAATGGCAATTCGCCGCTACTTTTCCCTTTCGATTCCGCTATTCGGCTCCTCTCTTTGCAGTCCGCTCGACAGCACTCACGTATTTGAAAGATTTTGAAATTAAAACTCTAAACACCGAGATATCACGAAATTACAACGAACAAAAGACGGATAGCGATAAAAGAAGGTGACCTAGTTCTTTCGCATACTATCTGATAAAGTTTTCGAGTAATTATATTTTTTAGATACAAAATAGATTAATATGGGATTCTTAAAAAAATCAAGTTTAAATAATACAAGGAAAGGTCATTAATAGCCAACTCGAATTTTGGTACATATTGAAATTAACATATTTAAACAAGATTCAATAGCGTCGAACGTTTGGGTTTAATTTCGAGCCATCTTCAGCAAACGAAAAAATTACATACCCCAAAGATGGATGAGCGACTTGAAATCGTGAAATAAAATGTCAA
This sequence comes from Tetramorium simillimum, assembly GCA_011636635.1. NCBI lineage: Eukaryota > Metazoa > Arthropoda > Insecta > Hymenoptera > Formicidae > Tetramorium > Tetramorium simillimum. The sequence goes on from VBVQ01001233.1 coordinate 35,115, forward strand.
TAATAATATTAATAATATTTTTTGGAGATGGACGAGTCGCTCATTATTCGCCGAGGAGGTCGAGGGATAATTTGAACCGAGGAGAGTGCGCGTATGCGGATACAAACTCCTCGTTGGTCGCATCATAAATTCGCACTTGAAACGGGCGCGAGATTGGCTGCATATGCACCGCACGGTACTAACAGTAAATTGAGCCGGGAAAACGTTACTCCACGCCCACGAATTCGCCACGTAGCGCCGCGACGTAACTCTTACGCGCGACATAAAACAGCGAAGGGGGCGGGGGAGGGAGGGATGGAGAAAAAGACACGGCTCCATCGGCCAGACGTCTCTCGCGATGAATTAGTTCCGCGTTTTAAACGCTTCGGACCACGCGCGCGCGAGCGGCGAGAGAACGTTCCTCGCCGCGGCGATAAAGAAGCGTCGCCGGACGTTTACTATTGGCCGCCCCGGCGCAAAAAGAGCCAGGCGGGCATGCAGATCAAATAGCGGACCGTTCGCGCGAAGCGAATGAGAAGTCACGCGGCGTAATCGTCCGTATGTTTTCCCTCGTTGGCGGATACGAGGGCGTGCGCCGGCTTTCCTCCGGCTCCGACTGTCTCTCCCGGTCTCTCCCTCGTCTCCGTCCACCGTCCGCCGTCCTGCTCGGCGAAAACTGCAGGATTGCTTTTCCTTATGGCCGGCGGCTTCGTTTGCTCATCATTTTATGAACCATCGGACCAGAAATGCGGGACTCTTGCCAACGAGCTCGCTGGGAAACCGGAGATTCTCAGTATTCGAAGCTCGACGTTTCACGTCATCTAAATTCCGTCCGACACCGCCGTGATAAATCTCGCTATTTTACGGAACAGAACTTCCTCCTCTTCGCTCTTTGTACTTTATCCCTCCCCCCGTAGCCGTTTTCCCTCTGCGTCATCGTGGAATTTCAACCGGCCAGCGCCGCGCGGCACGATTCCGTGCCGGAATGACTTTCGTCATCTGGCTTAATCCCATTTGTCCGGCGAGGCGCACGTGCGTGAAATGCACGATCACCGCGCGCGCGGCTGCCGTTAAGTGCAGGCCAACCGATCCGGATTGTCCCGCGAAAACCAAATTGCGATTTCGCCGACGCGGCATGACGTAATCCGACTGTACGACTTCCGTCTGTCCGGCGCGAAAATTATCCGCAAAGTTAACGAGATCGCGGTGGAATTTCGTCATACGCCTTCTTCTAGCGTTACTTACGACTTTCCATACCGTTGTAATATAATATCGTGACAAGGCAGCTTTAATGGCAGATCGAATTTTAACTTTTCATCGTTAGATGAAAGAAAATGAGCACTCGTTACGTAGATGTCATCTACGTGGCGAAATTGAATCCCGCTGACGGCAATCAAATGCTTTTCTTTTGATAACGGGGAATTTATGGCATGCCGGGGTAGTTAGTATCGCGCGGATTAAACACACATCGCGATTCCGCATGCATCTGCATCGCATCATTCCGCGTAATTTTCCGCGGTCGACAAGCCGGACAAAAAGAGTCTCAATCCTGGCTTTCATCGAAGGGAGAACTATTAGTTGCAGGAAGAATTATTAGAGACATATGTCTGTACATCATGTCGTAATCAACTTGCTCTACCGAATATTTTCCATACGCGCTATACCGCACGACGGGTTTTCAATTTCTACTAGAGAAAGACATTCGAAAGTGAATGAAAAATACGAAATAATTAATCTCGAATCAAAATATATGGTACGATCTTAAAATTTTTTATGTCATAATTGTGATTGTAGCCGTACTTGTTTCAAGATAGAATCTGATTAATACGATTCAAAGAATGAAACCAAAAATTCTGATTCTTATCATAACGAATCACGTACGGCATCGTCGCGATAGTTCCTCGGCTCTAGTTTCGCGCATCGAGAGGGGGGTCATTAGAAGCTCGCTCCGCTGCGGATCGTCCATTCGGCGAAACGGAATTCTCGTCGGAGGAGTACGCAACTTGAACCCTTAACCGGGATAAAATTACTAGGGGAAGATTCAGACGCGCGCGTCCGATTCCAGAGAGTGATAAGGACGATGGACGATATCGCACAAATCACCGGCCGCGGCTTAACTGCTATTCGCGCAAATCCCGGGACGAGAGAGGGTCGACGAGTCTCCGCGCACCGACCGCGCGGGCTCCAGTTTACAGTAATTTATTAGGCGTGTAAACCTCGGGAGAACGCGCGGCTCTCGTCGGCGTCGAGGTCGACGTCCTTCCTCTTTCTCTCTCTCTCTCTTTCTCTCTCTCACGTGAGAGACGCGGGTCCTCTTGTTGTTCCTCCTCGTCCCTTTCTTTTCCCCCCTTTCTTTCTCTTTCCCCGTTCCTTTTTTTTCCTCTTTCTTTCCGTTGCCCGCGACCGCTGCACCGTTAACATGCATTCGACAAGGGATGATGGTGCCGGTAGCCCCTAAAGTTTTATGGAGCGGTTTACGAGATAATCGCGTACCTGCCCATTTGGCCACGGTGCGAAGGAACCACCTTTCGACAGTCGGTCGTTCGCTCGCGGCGAATCCGAAGAGCATTCGCGATGCACCGTTGCGCCGCGCGCGATCCGTTGCCGTCCGCGAAAAAAAAGGGAAGGTAAAACGATCCTCGCGCTGCCGACGCGGAGGAAAGGCGGATCGCCGTAAAAAGTTAAACGCGAGTGACCGATAGCACGACGTGCGAAACGATCAGGCCTAGCGGGACATCGTCCTGCTCTCGCGTGTTACATGCTGGGGAGCAAAAACGAAGGTTTGCTGAACCCTTTCGTTAAAGACGTAATATCTTCTCGTCGTAAATATTTACGAGATTTATCTTTCTCGTCTCGTAAGCGCGCGATATGAGAAAAAAATACGATATTTCACGGGTAGAGGAAAAAGAATGTAAAAATTGTACTCGCAATCATCCCCCCGCGCCGCCTCCCCCGCGCGGGAATTATCGAACGATCGCTTTCGTGCGTGTCGTGGTAGATCGGCGATTTCGCGCATTCGCGCGAGGAAAGAGGACTCCTCTCCTTCTCTCTCCGGACGGAGAGAAGCGGAGAATGAATTGCGTGCAGTATCGCGATCGTGATTGCGGGCCGAGGGATCGTATAGATCGGCTTATCCGACGCGGCCGTATGGTTTTACTGCCAACTGCCCGACCCGGCGCAGATGTCTCGGCTCTCTTTCTATATCCGAGAGATGTGTATATACACGTATACGTACGTATAGATATGTATATATATATATATATATATATATATATATCG
>VBVQ01001234.1:0-19176 GCA_011636635.1 Tetramorium simillimum
TGAAAAAGCAATGTTTAAATTAAAATAAATAATAAATATAATTAAATATTTCTTTAATATTAAGAGTAATATCTTAAAATAAAAAAACAACTTTCTTGCAAATATTGAAAATAATTATTTATTAGGATTAGAATTAAATAAAAATTTCTTGGATATAGCCAATTTTTGTTCCGTTTAGTAAACAGAGATTTTTTTTGCTATAGTGAAATATATTTATGAGCTTTTATGTAGGGATTAATCTGAAAACGATAAAAATTTGGCCAACATTGTCAATAACTTGTATTTTCTTAAAGATCTGATGGCATTTTATGACAAAGATCTACATCAAACTCTTCAAAATATACAAGTTTAAATATGTCAAATAGTTTTAAAAATTGAATTGTCTTAACATAAAGTTATAAGAATTATTTAAGAAAAAATAGATCTGTGTATTTTTTTTAGTTTTTAAATAATTGAGAAATGTCCTTTTACATTAAAACGTTGAAGAGTTATGAAAATTTAATGCGTATCAATTTATAAACTGAAACCGTAACGAAATTGGAGATTTAATTCGCGTTACGTACTTTGTTACCAAAGATTAATTGCGTTTCCACCCCTGCGTGACGAACTCTGCGCGTGACATTCGATATTCGATGGGGTGGTTTTACCACAAAGTGCGCGCCAAGTCGTACCGCAGCCGGAGATTGTTTGCTGCAAAACTCGGCTATCGCATCACTGGAAGGTGGCCGGAACTTACTATTGACCTGTCGGACCGGGCAAATCTTGTAGGAGCATGGCGTGAAACCCAAGAGAATCCGGCCGATGGAAATCAACATGGACCAAACTTAAATTCAATAGGTAGGTAATGTAATAATATATCGAAAATCCATTTCGTATCAATAAATTGCATTACTTACAATCAGTGTTTACGTGTTTGGGTAATTACTTGCGTTTTTGCATTAATTACTTGCACCGGGAAGATCAGCGTACTTTAAATGAACTGTGATGCTTTCCATTTTTGAAATTTACATTTTCCTGCAATTATATATCTGCAATATTAATCCTTTAATTCTTGTAAATTCTATAATTATATAAATTTTGCAATTCTTGTAAATCCTATAAATATACCTGCAATATTAATGATTTATACATTTCACATTTTATATTTTGTACTAATTTTGATAAAAGTAAATCTTGTAAATCTCGTCAAAATTCGGAATATATTAAATTGGCATAAATACACGTTGAATAAATAGCAGTAGAAAATTCTTTTTATTAATGAAAATAATATTTTCAACTATTATAAGAAACCTCATGTTACAAGAAAAATTGAGATGCGAAAGTCGACAGAGCACGGATCTAAGTTTTCTTTATCTCCGAAATATTTATTCGTTTCTTCAATTATTGGAATTAGAATTTGCAATAAACGTCAGATAAAGATGTAAAACAATATTGCTAACGACGAGCTCAATGTTAATTGCTTCAAATTAACGAAGCTTTGTTTCTCGCTGGATTCAGAGAACATTTTGTCTATTTTGATAAATTTTTGCTAAAATGGAATTTTACCAAGTTAGCTACGTAAAATTTACAATGTCTTCTTTTTACGATTTTTTAAAAGTGATTCGAATAAAATGCAGTGCAGTTCGTGATTAAAATTGAGAAATATCGTTGTTTAATTTTAAATTCATGCATTTATAAAACTCGCATTTGCATTTCTCACGGAGAGATAATAAAATGATAGAAAATTCTGATGTTATTCAAGAAAATTGCAAAATGTTCGTCCAATCTAACAGTTCAATCACTTAAATGAATTTAGTTAAGGCGCACTTGTCATTAATGAGCGAGAACGTTAAGTGGGGAATGGACTAATCTTAGCTGGATGAGATTAGTAGTGTTACTAATTAGAGAGCGTGTAGCTCCAGCTCGTTAATCTCCAAGATAGTGATCTCAATGACGTCTTCTCGTGTTTCAGTCACTTACTAGCTTCCGCCTTCGGATCGAATATACATTTCGGAAATTCGAACTATTTATTAGGATGTTTTCATGCAATTTAAAACTTTCTTAAAAAATCTTATTCAGAAAAAAAGTACAAATAATTGGTTTAAAGTAATTTCCAAGAAACACAACAGAAACTATTTGTATCTATTGAAGGTAAAATAGATTCATCTATTACCAATAATTAATAAGTTTCATAGCCATTAAAAATAAGAAATTACTATCAGTTGACTCAATTTTGATCATATTAAATTATTATTCTAGTTTGTCTTCACTAGAGTTGAATAAAACGCGAAAGATACAATTGCAGATAGAACTCGAAAAATCTTTATATGAATCTGCATTTACATTCATTCATGTTTATTACTTTATCAACATTTCTAAAGAAAGCGTACAGTAAACGGTTTTTTTTAACTTCAAACTCTTATAAAAATATTTTATTTTGTCGTAAATAAAAATTCAGGAAATTTCAGGTTTTGGAATACTTATTAATAGTGATACTCAAGAATACCAATTGATATATACATATATATTATAAACATAATTTATTTTAAATAAATGACTAACAGAAGATCATCCTTTTAAATTTATGTAATACTTTAGCGATATTATCAGAATAATATGTACGGATAAAAATACATAATCCCAATATTGTATATTCAATACAATATTATGTATCTTGTACTTTGAAAACTTTATTCTGACAATTTTTTTCATTGTGTTAGAATGAACGTTGTCATTATATAAATATAATATACATGCGCTGCTCTTTACGATCGAGCGAGAATCCTGTCGTAGCACACACCAAGTGTATCTATCGTGAGTTTGCAAACTAAACTTATGCATATGTTACGACGGAATCAGTAAAGCATCAATTCTATTAATAAGTCTGGTAAATCCTTTTTATGTGTGTCAGTCTTTTATTCAAATCTAGTGTATAAATGATGATCTCTACGTTTCAGACATAAATCTTGTGTACATGTCGTGTTTAATAAAAAGAAAAAAGTAATAAGTTGCCATAATAGGAGGTCAGAGCAAAACTACAAATGTATATTATATTGAGAGATATATTATGTACACAAAACGAATTTATTTAATCCTATTATTATATCTTACTAATAAGGAAGAAGTAATCCTTTTATATTATTTTCACACGGTCGTAATAAACATTCCGATTTGTTTTTTCTTGTATGGCTTGTAAAAAGTACATTGCCTGCTTACCTATATATGATGGTTTTCTTTTCCCGCCGTGTGTAATCTTGTACAAAAAATTAAAATAATCTACTACTATAAGTATACACGATACACGATGCGTGTGCGCACATACACGCAAATGTTTTGTGAAAGTTGAAAAAAGCAAGCGCGTATATGTATGTATATACAAAAACAAAATCAACAAAATATTATTGGAACGGTTTCTGTAAATTTTCATGCTATTCGAGTCCGGTTTTTGTGAATGCTGGCCGATGTTGATGGATCTTGAATGGAATGATTGGACGAGTTGTAATATTGTGATCGTGAACGGAAACCGCGGCTTGCAAAACCTGAAAAGGAAAGAGAAATGTTTTAATGTTCACATTCATATTGTATACGTATGCCTTACATCACATAAAATTAATTTATTAAAACTAATAAAGTATAGTAAACTAAACATAGACAGAAACATAATAAACAAAATGTGGATTTGAAATAGAAGTAGAAATTATTAGTGACATAAAAGTTAGTAAAACAACGTGCAAAATATTCCATGACACATACAAAACATAGGATGTTAATTTGAGATTATGTATTAGCAACTACAAATTGTGAATCAAGGATTATGAGGATAATAATACAATAGCTTTAGTCTTTTCAAAAACTTGAACTTTACTCATTGAATATAAATAATTGTTCGTAAGTAGAGTTCTAAAAAAAAAATAGAAAATTAAAATGCATATTCCATCTTTTAAATTGTTTTAGTGTGTTTGAAATTAAGATTTTAGATTTTTTGCCAAGAACACATTTTTAATTTGATTTATAAAAGTTTGTGCATTATTTTTTCAATACGAAATCGTACAGTAAAATCTTTGAGTGATTTAGTGCAGAGGTGGAAGACCATTAGGAGATTGGACAGTGACTCACCGGCAGTTACAATGCGAATTGCATTGCAGTCATAAATAAGGAGTTCCTTTATTAATAGGGTTGGTGCCTCTGGTTCTGACGACCACCCCTTTGCTTGCCACCGTAGCCTGAACCTCCTGGAACATACCCACATGATGCGTCGTTAGTCTAATCGTTCTGCTCAGCTGCATACATCACTTGTTTATCTTTACAAGAGACTAGACATAAACGTATCAAGTATAGAAACTGTGCATAAACTGCAAAAGAAAACGTCAAGTTGCCCGAATACTTATTTAAAAACTAATAGAGATAAATAGATGTAAGAGAGAACGCTATAGTGTATCTATATAGAGGCTACAGGCTAAGGTAGTAAGCTGCAGGTCGTGTTTATACCTTCCCCGTCTTCCACATTTCTAGAGTTATGGCTAAATAGAAGATAACATTCCATTGGATTGTAAGATCATTCCATTTATGGAGAAAAAAAAAAGATATGTAAAGTCACTGCATCTTGCATAAAAGGAGAAGTTTTTAGGGATATCCATGATTAATCAAACTACATTTCACAATAAAACTGTGTTGCATAATAAGAATATTAATTACATTATTAAATGGAATTAACTGACTTTATAAACATTATACGTCAGTTGGAAGATAAATGGTAAAAGTGGATATAATTTACAATGACATGATACATAGTTATACAGTATGTTACAATTGGCCCAAATAGATGTTAGATATAATTCCGTCACATCTTTTTTGATTCATGCAACTAATATAAATTATTAGTTTCCAAGGATGTTAACTTCTCCCTTGTATTCATTCACTTTTTCGCACACATACACGCTACGTATACTTATCCACTTGTAGAACAAATAGTGTAAAAAGTAGAGAAAAAGTACGTGTTTGAGTAAAAAGGACAGAGAAACGCGAACAGAGGTGAGGAGAATGAGACTCAGTTTTGAGTGACGCGAGGAAATAACAGACAGATGAATGTAGCTAATGTATGAGAAGATGCGTGTGGGCAATAATTAAATCGAAATGTATGCCATTTAAAATCTATAATACGATACGGATGGGGGTATATAAATATAAAGTATAAAAGAAAGGACGCTACAATGTGTGCGTACCTTTACCGCGTGCGCCACCGCGCCCGCCACTGTAGCCACCGTCGTAATTACCACTGCCATAGCCGTATCCATCTGCATTTCATGGAACACACGGTATAAAGAGACAATGGGATCAGTTATCGATGTATACGGATTGTTCATTTTTTTTATGTACGCGGCGCTCGAAACAAAAAATGTATACAATGAAAATTAATTATTTTATACAATAATTGTATGTCCAATAACAATGATTTTTTTCCAAAAGTCCATGAAATGGTATGTCCATGAAATATATTCTGAAAACAATTTAATTGTACTATAATGCACTATTTTAATAGTCTACATGAATGAAGGACAGTTATGTCTTTCAATTTTCTCGTTCGATTTCTGATCATAAGTACAGTAGCTGCTTTAACATTATCACACGTTATTTTGACTAGTTTGTATGAATTTAGAAATGGCATGCGCGTAGTTAGAGTTTGTATTGAAAAAGAAAAAAAGATTGATCATGCTGAAAATGGCTTATCCTTGTATCAGAAAGAATATGCGCATAGTTAAAATTGATGTAGCATATTAACAAAAATAGAGTAGTCTCGCAAAAAGATTAATAAGAATGAATAATTTTTTTATCTACATATAACAGATTATAAAATTTTGGAATTCTATGCTTAGAAAAGGGCATATAAAGACGAGCAAATAAAGAAATCAAGTGCTTCACGCTTGTAATCTTTATCTAACTCGATGAGGGAAAAAAACATGCCCCGGTGAAATAATCTCGGAAATCATAAGAGATACAAAGTAATCGTTGCCATACTCATGCCAGAGTATATGTCTAGCCTTCGCGGTTTCATCGCGGGAAATGATTGTTGAAATGTGAAAGAAACGTCATGCGTGTGAGGAGAACATGGCGGGATCAAAAACAGGATCAAAGGATACAATTTCTATACAGTGTCCCGTGCAGCTTGTTGCTCTCTAATCCATTAACTGCCAATTTTTAGTTTTAATTAATAATTAAAAAGATAATTATTTATATAAAAAAGCAAAATTAATCCACTGTAGTAATTAATAAATTAATATTTATATGTTACACTGTTACAGTGATTATGCGTGATTTTTCTGAAGTTAGTGAATCCATGGAACTTACAATAAGTACAAAAAAAAATTAAAGATAAAAAAAAAGAAAATAGAAAAAGAAACAAATTCGCATCATTCAAATAAAGATATTAAATGTTAATAAGTCATTAAATCCATTATTTGAAAAATTCTATCTGTATAAAATAATTTAAATTTTAATACTGGACATTTTCAAAAACAGCATTTATATCAATTATCTATAAAATGAGTGTGATAATACATTCGACCTTCTTTTTGTTCTAGACATTTCAAATGATTATTTGAAAATGTTTAAAAATCAAGATAATGCAATACAATATTTTCTGTTATTATACACACACATCTACTGTCCATTATATATTTTTTATGTTAATTTTGTTAAATGTATACAAGTATGTATATAAAAGTTAAATATTAATTTATTAATTTTATTCTTTAAAGAACATAACTTAAGAAATGATTAGAATAAATTAGTCGGTCATAGTGCAATAAACAGTCAATATTTTGAAAGTAGATTAAAGTAGAAAATAATTCGCATTATGTTCGTTTTGCGTGGTCCTTTACAATTCGGCTAACCATATTTGTTATGGAACACGTTATGTGTTGAAAGAACATAATTCGAAAGATATTCCATAAATCTAAGTCGCTGGTTTATATTAAATACATATTTATATCAATGATAAAGTTAATTAAACAGTTATATAAATAATATGTAGTTCAGTATAATTTTTTGAAATCTATAAAATTAAGATTTATTTATCAAATTAAATATTTTCAAATATATATTAATATGGACAAATCAGAATTGTTACTAATCTGCCCATAAACCAGCGCTTACATTCTCATTTACGCTTAATATCACATTTATAATTTAACACCTAGTGTAATACATACATAAAATTTCTGATCATTCCATTTCTTGTACTAATCGAATAACACATATTAATAAAGCAGATAATATAAACTTATGTTTTAACTTAATTAAACCAAAAAGTTAGTATACACCAAAAAGATGTTGATTAGTTACAAAATAGATAAATGAAAAGTTAAGCAACTTGGATGCGCGACGAAGGAATTAAATCAGACATAATATGCATATATTTTCCTCAGGTGTCTATAAGATTTTTCATAATCGTCTACCGAATACACTGGGACGGTAACAACGAGTAATTTGCCGTTTACATATTTCATTATCATTTATTATTGAATTATTAATTACTTATCGCTTTTTTTGTCAAAGAAAAACAAGACACACGAGAAAAAAAGCGGAAAAAATCTTGACAGTAATCGGCACCACGGACCAATTCTGTCGTCGATTTTAATAAATAGTCAATAAAATTACCGTATCCACTGTAGTCGTAGCCGCTGTAACCTCCGTACCCACCACCACCATAATAATCGTATCCATATCCATCGTAGCCACCGCCGTATCCGCCTTGACCATAGCCGCCACCGTAACCGCCGCCATAGCCACCCTGTCCCCATCCGCCTTGGCCGAATCCTCGACCTCGACCACCTCTGACGCCACGACCACCGCGACCGCCGGGTCCACCGCGCATACCGATCATTCCGTCGGGTTTAGGCGTTGCTTTCTTCACGTCAACCTGTTTAATATTTGAAAGGCCGCTTTTTAAATTAAGTTAATGAGACCTACTTAAATTAAAAATTTAAACTTTGTTTTTCGTAAAAAAATATGTCAGAATAAAAATTCGTCGTCACATATGTTCAGAAGCAGAACTGACTTGTTAATGATATCATCATTCCAAATATGTAAATTTTACTAGCTTTTTATCGTCTTGAACAAAAATAAAAATCGTATATATATTTTAGAGTTAACAATATAGAATATTAAAAGGTAGACTTTACAAAAAATATTTTATTAAAACTCCGTGATAACGTTTAGTTTTATGAACATTTGTTTACTCACCTCTTTACCATTTATAGTTTGTTTTGAAGTCTTCAACAGCTCATTAACCACTTGTTCAGATTCAAAAGTGATAAAACAGAATCCTTTCCTCTGATTTTTGGTTTTATCAAATGGCATCTCCATCTCGACAATCTGAAAGATGTTTTTGATGTTTTTCACATTAATAAGAATGCTCATGTGAAACAATTCAAGTTGTAGAAACGATAAAATACTTACGGTTCCAAATTGTGAAAAGAAGTTCTTGATATCGTCATCAGAAAGTTCCGTTGAAAGTCCGCCAACAAATATTTTCCCATGTCTGGCTTTCGCTTTTTTAGGATCAACCTTTTTGTTGTTGATTACATGATCGCCAGCGGACATGATCTGGGAGATAATTTATATTTTAATTAATTTGACGTAACGATAATTTATATAAAAAAATTTGTTGTAAAAATCTCAGAGTAAAGTAAATGTCGTCACACGCGTTCAGTAGCAGAACTGGATAATACTATCATCATTTCATATATGTAGAAGATAAACGGTAATATTAAAATTAGTCGCGATCGTAGAAGATTGTACTCTTTTTCTATTGCAATAAAACACAAATTGAATACCTTGTCGAGAGATTCAGCCTTGGCAAAGACGATAAAGGCGAATCCTCTCGAGCGCCCTGTATTCGGATCTGTCTTGACATTGATGCTTTCAATGTCACCATATGTACTGAAATGTTCTCGCAATTCCTCTAAAAATGCACAAGATAATCTTCGTAAAAATTCTTTACAAGTTTTAATTTAAGTCTTTATAAAAACGATATAAATAATTGTAATTAAGCTCAGTAAAAAATTCTTTTCACATGACAATTGTCATCCAAAGGTGTCCTAAGAAATAACATCATCGCTGATTTCTTTTGTTTAATGTTTCATTTTTGTTACTTTCTACCATTTGAGTAAAATAAAGAGAATTTATAACAATTTTAAAAGAAAAAAAATTACTCACTGTCTGTCGTTTCCCAGCTTAAACCGCCAACGAATAGTTTCCTGCGAAAAAGAAAAAAATATAAAGTTAAAATTAACAGAAGCGAACGAAGGGCATATTCATCTTAAGTCTTTAATCAGTGTTGCGAAACCGAATGTTTATAGCAAGAAATTTACTATTTAACATCTAGATAGGATCGTTATTTGGGCTTGCGATGTGGGCTAATTCTCAAATCTCTGCAACTGCGCGCAAAAAAAGTTATCTGCAATGAAAACGATAGAAAATAGCGATGATGGAATGTGTTTGGGCCTCTTTCGCAAGTGACTCTTACAAGTTACGAAATAATTCATAACCGCTACTCGGATATCACAACTTGAAGATCAAGTATTTCATCGTCTTGTATCGTCACGCGCAATTTTTCTTTCACTCTCTTAACACCGACATGCTAAAAAAAGTAATAATAATAAGAAAAATATAATGAAGTTTTAAAATACCTATCATTCAGAGAATCCTGGTTAGCCCCGGCCGACCTGCAAAGCAACGGAACGAATTTATTTCACTAGATGAATTTCTCGAACGTGTTAATTAATGTAGAGGAATTAAAATCGAAGAAAAAAATTTGACTTTTGATAAACGAAACAATTCCACTTATTATTGAATGTTGAATGTTAAAAAAAAAACCAAAAAAAAGGGAGTGTCGACTTGACCCCTGGAAAGATTGGAATCAGTGTTAAGGTATGAAAAAATTGAATGCAGACGATGTGCAAGAAACGTAACAGACCTGTAGTGTCATTCGCAAAAGGGGCACTGGATCGACTATTTAAAAGATTTATATATGCAGGGAATTTTATTTAATATCGCACATATGTAAAATTATGTATAATTATATATATATCTACGGTAAACAAACGCATAAGTTTAATCTACGGCTAATTAAATCGCCCATTGTCGAAATTTAGAAAAGTCTTCTTACAACGATAAACATAATAATTACAATGCAAAGCAATTACAAGAGTATAAAATACCATTCCTAGAATAAATGAGAGTTGATAAAAATAGCTTACGATATATGCATCTGTCCTTTGTAAAAAAGTTAAAGACAAACAACCATGAGAAGAACTGCTTTTCACCATAGAGACCTTAATTCGAATGTTCAATTGTAAAAAAGAAAAAAAAAAAGATTGAAAAGAAAAAACTTGGAAAAAAATATATATATGTAAAAATCAATGCATCGAAAGAACAAGGTACTATTCATCGACGTTTGCGTGAGAACCCGAGCAATTTACAACTCCAGTTGAGATATCACAGCTGCTCCTAAGGGAAACAAGAATTTAATTTTTCCAAGTGGTACTCTGATCTGCAGATTGCCCCAAAGAATATGGCATTTGCTAGGATAGACTGCAACTCTATATCGAAAAGCTAAAAAGATTGTTTTTATTACGATTTAATGACAGACGACTCTTGAGATACTTTCGATCGACATATCTATGTGCATATATAACATGGGATATTTTATTTATATATTTATATGTACGTGTTTTATATATATGTATGTATATGCATCTTTCATATTCTCTTTGTCTTTCTCTTTACAACGCTCATTGACGTAAATTGCGATGTAATGCAAAAATTGTTTCAACTTCTGATATATAGTTTCATTCTTTTTTTTTTGCATTCTAACAACGAGCTGCAAGCTCGGTTTTTTTATCTGGCTTTGACTGTTTTCAACAGTGTCAACACGATAATTGATTTACTTATTATATTTGACTCTTTATTTTTTATTTATGGCTGGTGATAAATACCGTTGGCACCAGTCACTCGCCGGTAATCAGTTGCTGGTCGGGTCACGTTTTCCACCTGCGAGCCGCCCGCCATGTGAAAACCGTTGTTGATCACCTGTAGATCAAGCCACATAAACTGGGGTTAATGGCGTTTCCGACCTACTGGAGGTTTTCGCATTGTCCCTATGATTTTGTGCTTTGGTCACGCCCAAACAGCATTTGGATTCGGAAATTACTCTACCGCGTGACCCAGCAGGCAAGTGTGTGTGTCTGTGCGAGACTTATTGATCTGACGAAATTAATTCGAGTTCCAGTGCTCGTGTCATGACGGAACGTGACGGACTTGAACTTGACGTAGACTTCTCGCAATAATTCGGACTCGGAAATCACTGCACAAGGTTTTTTTTTGCGATTCACGTCGATCCCATAGTAAGTGTACGTATTTGTCAATCGTGAGTCAATTGACTGTTTACCAGAATTCAGCTGCAACGAACGTATGAGGATAGAAGAACTCGGCTGGCCAAAAAATGTACTCGAAAGTTTAGGCTCTATAAAAATATTATTACGGATTATTATTTGCTTGTGACGTTGCGTTCGCAAAAATCTGATCAACTGCAGAATCCACAATTTCTCTTTATATCGATTACAGAACTATAATTATAATTAACTAGATAGGGATAAAAACAAGGAGTTTAATACACAAAATTACGAAAAATTTCAAAACAGATGATATGTATACCTCGCAACAACCACATATAAAGTTACAAGCTAGACGCCTTTATTACTTCGTCGTTCACACATTACTGTCTTAAATTATTCTTGCGCAATATAGCATGCAATATCTCATTCCAATTTTCGATTATTGTAGGTATGTTAGACACACAGTGGAGCGCCGGCGTTTGGTTCCCTAACTTCCGTCACTTCGTACGTGAAACTCATGTCCCTTGAACATCTTTTTAGCTAGGGATAGGACGAGGCACATCTCCAAATTCATATTCTCAGTAACGACAATAACTGCGAAAATGCATAATGCTTGCACATAGTCAATGTACTAATTATATATATCTATACTCTTCATTATATTTTATCAAATAATTTTATTCCAATTTACGTGCAAACGTAGAATTTGAAGATTACGCGTCCGCTTCTTGAACTTTATATCCTGAAAAATTCCATACAACTTTGAAATTTAAATATTCTACTGATGCTTACCATTCTTTGCAAAAAAAGTACCCCGAATTTGGCGTAAAAATTTGCAAAAATCCAAAGCTGTAGGGGGAATACGAAGAGCAAAATAAAAATTTACAAAAAGTTAAAAAAAGAGTGAAAAGTAGGGGGCGAAGTAGCCTTTATTAACGGAACGTTGCGACGAGGGAAAGAAAAACAGGCGCATAAAATTGCAAAATATTTACACAGAGATAAGTATCCTCTCATTAATGGAGACCGGACCGAAAAAACAGGGTCCGGTCAAATTCATCCAGCTCGAGATCCCGTTACGCTGAAAAAAGGGGGGGAGTGAAAAGGAAAAAAGAGCAGCGCGAGACAATGCCAGGCGAGAAACTACGTACTATCAACACTGGCGCGTCGCAAATGCAAGGTGGGACATTCTCTTCTCGCGCATCATTTCTTTTTTCTCCTTTGATAACAAACGTAGCATTCGTTTATCTTGCAAAAAAAAAAAGTATATTTGGCGCAGGACGCCGCAAGCAAGTGACTCATTTTCGTGCGGCCGCAAGGGACAAAGGTTTCCACGTGTTCGTAACGGAAGTGGCCGCGAGCGCGCGCCCAGGCAGTGAAGCGTGGGCGAAAAATCCGCCCTTTCAACGGCGTGAAATTGGCTGCATGCCGCTTCGCGATATTCATCGACTCGCATATTGCGCGATTCCATCCGCTCCTTCTCTCTCTCTCTCCGTCTTTCTTTCTCTCGCGCGGCCTCGGGCGCGCCCTTTCCGGAGCCGCGGCCGGCGCCTCCACTCGTTCTCACAACCGCCATTGTTGCCGCCGGCTTCTCTCTCGTCAATAGGTACCTAATCGCGACCGGGAATCGCCGAAATATGGGTGTTCGCGTGCGCGGCGCGCCACGTGGAAGCAACGAGCTCGCGTCGTCGAAACGTATGCGTTCGTCGTCACGCCGATGCGAACGGATTACGTTCCGCGGCGGACCGCGCGCCTTCTTCGCCATTTTGTCGAGACGCGTGCCCGCCCGCGCGCGCGCGCGAGCCCAGCTCGTCGCGGCCGCCGCCGCCGCCGCCGCGTCGCGCGATCGCTGCCGCCGCCGGGCCGGAACGCGGCCTGAAGTACGTAGCGATCGTACGACCGGGACGATCGGCGAGCTGCGGCACGGGGCGAGGAGGCGAGAGCACCGGGGGAGGTCGGGGGTGCGGGAGTTACCTGTCTTCCTGCGACTCCTGACTGTTGTCCATTACTCCGTTGTTCTCGCCGTTGTTCTCCGCCTCGCCGTTCTGCTCCGCGAAGTTCTGCTCGGCGATGTCGTCGCTGAAGTCCTTGCTCTCCTGATCGGCCATTGCGCCCGTCTCTACTTTAATCGGCACTGTTCGCGGTCTCTCGATTTACGGGTGCGACTCACGGCACACCACGGTTTACACACTCGATGGGATCGCGGACTAACCCGAGCACGCAGCTGCACTGCTCGACTGCCGAACGGAGAAGGAAGTCCGGCGTCGTGCGCAGCTTGCCGGAGGTCCTCCCGGCTCGCGCGTTGCGCGCGAGGCATCTCGGGACGTACGACTTGCCGGCCAATCGCGTGGCGCCGCTCAGGACCGACGAGCGCGCCCCCGGGCGCCCCGCGCGCACCCCGCTCGACCGCGGCGAGGCGATCGTGCCGAGTCTCGTCGGCGTCGAGATCCATCGCGATCGTCCACACGCTCCTTCCGATTCCACGGCTGGGTGTAAATTGATATTTCCATTGAAAGTTGGACTTTGAGTCTTCGATCGTTTCCTGCGTGAATGGACAGGCGAGCTTCATTGATTGTTCGCTGAATGAGTTTCATTCATGAATGTAAACAGTAAGAATGTTGTTCTATGGAAAGTCTGATTTACCTTGAATTCACCTTTTGTTTTCAGCAAAACTTTATTATTAAATCGTTTGTTGTAAACGATTTACAACACTGTTTTATTATCGAAAATGTATCAAATATAGCACACGATGAATATCGAGATTAATTAAAGATTGGAGAAATTAATCATTTTATTCATTTAGCTTTTATACGTAGATCTATTTCTCTTCTGAATTACTATCTTAAAATTTGTTGTGTACTATTTTTTTAAATTGTCGAATATTAAAAGTCTTAAAAATTTATCTAATTAGTGGAATTTTTTAACCAAGTTTGTTTTCCAAGATTTTTTAACATTTAACTAATGAGATCTTTTTAAGTAAAATTTATCTGAGGAAAGCGATTTATCATAGCAAAAACTACAAATAGGTTATAATAAAGTATTTTGAAATAAATAAAATTAGTTTTGCTTTGTCCATATCTACCTGTTAAAATGATGTTACAGCGAACAGTTGAACGAGAGTTAAAATGAGTCTACTTCTTACGGTCCTGATTGCGTTCGGATCGATGGCTAGAGAGAATGCGTCATCGGCGGGAAGAGGTGGAGGGGGCGGAAGAAAGGGAAGACGAGACGGATTTAGCGGCACACGCATCGAAAATTTCGGTCATGAGACACGAATGGCGGGAGGGAAAGGTAACCAATGAGATTGTTGAGAGCTATTCTCGACCGTCCACCAATGAGAGACTGTCTAGAATCCCGCTCTTTTTGCTACAATGTTTGATTTGCTCGTAGTAACAGCGGAAGCATTATTGCTATATTGTACCTGTGAGGCTGGACTTGGCGAAAATTGTACTTGCAGTGTGGATATTTTGCGGAATTCGTCTAAATAAGCTGCTGTAAATTTTTGTGAACATGAAAGAGGTCTCGCGACACTGGAGATAATTTAAGAATATTGACATTATTGTCTATTCTAGTTGCATCGTAAGTCAACTTAATAAGTCAGTATGTTTAACTTATTCAATCACTGTTTTATTATCGAAAATGTACCAAATTTTTTATATAGCTCTGCGATAAAAATTATAAGAGATAAAATAGGAATTATAATATATGTGTTACCACACATAGATATTTTGTATGTTTTAGATAATTGAATATTTTCGGTTTAACAATAATCTGAAAATAATATATTATATTTTTACATATAAAAATAAAATGAAATATTAAATGTGACGTATATATCGATATATTGTCATTATCGGATTGAGCATTTAAAATACAAGTGATTGCTTCAAACTAGAAAAATCGTAATATATTTGCCGCTTAAAAATTCGTGATATAATGAATATAATATTCGGCATAAATCTCCTCTACTATACGTCGAATGTTTCGTAATAATTGACAGAGGAAAAGCTCAGCGATCAGCGACGCTCGACGGCGTTCGGCGGTGCTCGGCAATATTCGGCAGCGTTCGGCGACGGTAAGCGGCTCGGCGTGATCAGCGCTGACTCAGCGGTTAAAATTGCTGCGCATACATTCGTGAATCTGCACCTATCGTTGACCGAATTATTTGACCGACCGTCGAGCATACAGGAAGCGAAGTTCAGTGTACCGAGATGCGATCATATTTTACGAACGACTCAAAGTTATCGACTCGCGCGAGTAATTATTTTTTCGGATCAACGATCTCTAGACGAAGAGTGCTGAGTGACGTGAGTATTTCGCAATAGATATTTATTACGTTGAAATTTACGCGGGAATGGGAACTATACGTTATCCAGGTAGAACAAGAAGTCACAAAGGTATCAAAATGACTCTACAATATCATTATTGTCATTTTATCGCTGTTTTAGCGTTATTTTGATGTCAATTTGATGTCATTATAATTTTTGTTCTACTTGGGTTACCGTTACGTTGGAACATTTATACACATGTAAAAGTTGCTTTTTTCCAGAACTCGTATAATTTTTCGTTTCGTATATTAATAATTATATTTTGCTAGTATCTTGCTGAAATACGCATCACATTTAATATCGATTGAAAGCTTCGCTTCGTCACACGTATTCGAGTGATTGTAATTAAGTGAGTGCAATTGTAAGTGCAACGAACTCCAAAAAAGGAAGAAGCTTGATGGACGTCGGACGTTACAACTTGATATAGTAATTACTCAGTTGCTGCGCATCGTGACTGTAAGTTTTAGCAAATTATTTTTTATTTTAATTAAGCAAAGTAAAGTACTTTTTTCCCATGGCGCGGTGCGGCTTTTGTAAGGATCATTAAGACAAAAAACTCTTATTCTGTTTGGATAATAATCCGAGAAAGTTAACGTTAATCATCGTTTGCGTTTTGGGACATTCATGTAATCGAAGTAAAAGATTTTTTTAAAGGTTATTTGACTATGCATTTTTACTAATTTTTAATAATTAATCCGCGCGCGTTTGTGGTTTATTATCCGCGTTTTTTGCAAGTGTTTTGTGCAACAGGAGAAAAAGAAAGAAGTCTTAAAATCAGACAGTGCCAAAGTATTATTAATCGATGCATCGATTAATAATACATGAGATCGTGCGGTTTATTTGCATTTCGGGATTTCAGTTCTAAATAGTGTTTCTTCGTACAGTATTCTTTATTTGATACTTTCCTGATAAAACTTGAAAAAGAAATAAAGCTTAAAATAAATAAACTTCATAAATATGAATTGTAAATTAAATAACAAATTTTTATATTCATTATTCGACTCAAGAGAAAAATATGCAATGATCTTTCTCACAGGTTACCCTATGCATGTTACTTCGATTTGTGCGATCGATTTTTGTCTCGATACTCGATAAATAGAATTTTTGCAATTTCGTCGATTTCAGCATCGCGTAAAATTTTCGTGAAATCGGAAGGAATTGTATAAATATGCCGCGAGCACAGAAGGTAAAAGCGGATGCCTTTCCCATCGTTTTCCGATAATGAGAAATCGCGGATGGGACTTCCCAAGCACGTTCGTTGGTAGTATTCTGATAAGAAAGGGCGATTTTAGGTTCTGAAGCTGCACGATGTCTGGCGTACTTGCAATAAGATACGAGCAGCCGTGTTCCGCGTCGGGCTCGATCTTTGGGAGTATTACAGGCCCTTGGATCCCGACAAACGTTGTTTAATATCAGGTATAAATGTCGGACATTGGCACCGAGACGAGCGATCGTTTCTGGCGATTCTAAAGTTAGCTGTCGAGTAAGAGCGATTATTTCTGGACGCTCGATATGATGGAAAATCGTTGAGTTAATACGTACGATTCTAGTTAGGTTTTTATTTGATTAAATATTTCTTTTTTCATGTATCACTTCTTCTTGGCTTTATAGAACGTTTTGAAATTATTGAATGCTCTTTTAACAACAGAATCAAGTTGAGTTTTTCTCGTATCCATAACTAAAAACTATATACTTAATTAATTATATGTGCCATGTACATATTTTCTTATCTGGATTTTAAATGCAGTATTTTTGCGATTATGTTGAAGTTAGTAAGTAAACATTTAAGCTAAAAGCAATTAATTTGAGGGATATAAACATTCAAATGTATCTTATAAGAAAAAAATAAATTTGAATATAATTTTATTTAGAATATAAATATTAAAGCGGAATTTATAAAGTAATTTAAATTTCTTTAAATTATGCAAATCTCTGGCTATTAAATGTAGCATGTATTTATTGATTTAATTTTAGTATAAATATTGATGGCTTGTTAATAGAATTTAAAATCTATTTTAAAATTGAGCTGCAATAATGTCTGAATAATTTGTGTTATCAAATATACCTAAAGTTTGTAATTACTTTACGGCGTATTTAATAGGTGTAAAAACGTATGAAATAGGTGTATATAGTAAATTATGAAATCTGCAGAGTCCAAATTTATCTCCGTTTTGGCTGGACCGCTGAGAGGCGTGATTGGGTTATCGGATAAAGAGATCTGCGATCTGACGGATTATTTTCGAATTCAGGACGGTCGGATTCTTTATTCGCAATTTTGCGAAGTTATTCATGACAGCGGTATGTCAACAATTATTTTTATATAAAATATTTTTTAGAAATCTAGCTTTTTTTTATTTTTATTTTATGCATTTTATTAATTGAGACCTATTTATCTTTGATATCCCCTTAATATAGAGTTATTCAATGATCGAATCGATAAAACGAGACACGTATAGTATACAAATTCGCAAAATTATTTTCGCAATATCTCTCGTAGTTCCAGATTTTGGAAAAAACAAGACCCTCGTGACCGGTTTGGAATGGGAGGATCCGTTGCACGTAAATGTTCTAAGTGGCACCGAAACACGAAAATTAAATTTAGTAATCACTCAAATCGCTGTATTGGTGAGCAAACGAAAACTTATTCTTCGGCCATACTTTCAAGATTACGAGCTGGTATGTGTGTTTTCAACATGATCGAAAATCATTTTAGTACAAGTGTCTTTTTATAATTGCTCTTTTTTTTAAATGAATATTCTAACTTTCTTTATTTAAATGATTTATCCTTAAATTATTACAGCTTGCAACGTTATCACATCTATAATTTATTCTTTAATTTTTGTATCTTTGATAAACATAATAAGCATTATACTAATCCGTGATATTATTTAGTCGCTGGTAATAAATTAATTTTTAATAATTTATTTTCTCTTAGAAGTATATTAAAAATAATTACATTATATTAATAAATAAAAGTAATGAAATTATATAAAAGTTTTAAAAATACAAGTTTTTTTATTAGTTTTACAAAAACTAATTTTATAAAAATAAATAATAGGTAAGTTTATAATAGTTTTTGATTTGTTCTAAAATACTTCATAGATCGCGAAGAATGTCGGCACGGTTACTCTCGCTCATTTTGGTCGGATTTTAAAATTTCTGGGCATCGTCCTCGGTGCTGAGGAGTTTCGTCTGCTTGTAAAAAGATTTGCCAAAGATGGTTACACTGTAAATTATGTAGCATTTCTGAAAGTCGTTGATGAAGTCCAACGTTATTTAGATGAACATGGAATGGTGGATCTCAGTGGGGTACTATCACTCTTAGAAATTCATATCTTTTCTTTCGTTTTTTCATAATCTTTACATATGTATTATTTTTATTTTATTACTTTACATATATTCTGAAAATTGAAACGTAAAGTATTTTCTCTGAAATGTATGCTAGGTTCTATTTTTTGTGTTCCATTTCACAGGAG
>VBVQ01001234.1:19186-38349 GCA_011636635.1 Tetramorium simillimum
AACATGGAATGGTGGATCTCAGTGGGGTACTATCACTCTTAGAAATTCATATCTTTTCTTTCGTTTTTTCATAATCTTTACGTTTGTATTACATATATTCTGAAAATTGAAACGTAAAGTATTTTCTCTGAAATGTATGCTAGGTTCTATTTTTTGTGTTCCATTTCACAGGAGTTGCTCGATCAATTTCCCGGCCGAATAATTACGGCCGAGCTGCCGAAACTCCCACGACCGGAAATCGGTAAGATCGCGCCCAGCCAGGTGTTTGGTAAGCAAACGATATTCCATCCGGTCATGGAACCGGCGAGAGAAACGATGCCTACGTTAGAAGTTGTTAAACGGATCCAGAGACACATTCTCGAGCACCGCATACGGATCCACGAGTTCTTCAAGGTTCCCGCAATCCAATTACGACGCGTGTCTAATTAGCGTTATCACGTATGCTGTAATCTTATCTACGCGCTGATTAATCGATTCGTTATCATGCGAAATGATCGGGCTTGTCGTTATCATATTCTCCTTCTATCTCACGAGCGCGATGTTAGCGGGACTTAATCTGTTGATTAAAAACTAAATGATTTGGATCATAGAGTTTCGAATATCTGAATAGTGGTCGAGTGACCATCCCGCAATTTCGGCGAGCACTGGATGCCCTTCAGATATCGTCCTTGGGCCGCCTCTGGTTGGTCGAACCGGAAGTCGATGCCCTGATCGCGCTTTACAAAGATCCGGATGATCCCGACCGCGTGTGTTGGCGCACATTTGAGGATGATATAGATCGGGGTACAATATCATATATTATAATAAATACGAAGTTCTTAATTTGCATTTATTAATTACCTTAGTAGTACATGTTGGTTTTCTACAGGTTTCCTAAACGTTTCTAATATTTTTAATACGTTTAGAAAATGTGTATGAAACGTATATGAACCATCAGTGCTATCTAAGTAATTAATGCAAAAGTATAAAATTACGTTCAGTAATTCTATAAGTCATGCACATATATTCCAGTTTGAAGAACGTTTGTTCTCAATATACTTTCTTCCTGCTGCTTTATTTATGCTGCCGTTTTCATATTTTACTATTTTAATGGACATTTTCATTTAGTTTTTACCGTGAAGGGGCTTGACAAATTGCCAAGCTTAAAAGTGGAATCACCACCTCTGGAAATAGCTGAATTACCTCGAAGGGACATATTAAATTGGCAATGTCAGCCGAAAAATATGAGAGATCTTTGTGAAGATATTTTGCAAAGAGTAAGACAGCGAGTCAAAGAAAGAAGAATTCTTTTGAAGCAATTTTTCAAGGACTACGACAAGTATATTTATCTTTAAATAATTGTTAATCAATTGGCTTATTTTGACAATGACATAAGGAAAATTTATTTTCTATATATCCAGTACCTAAATTAAATAATAAAGGAACCAATTTTAATATAATAATTTATTTGATACAATAATATATTTTTGTATTATATAAATATGTATTATATAAATATGAAAATAATGTCAAATTAAAATTGCTCTGTTGATTAGTCAATAGTAATTTAAATAAGATTAAAATATTCTGTTAATAGTTTGCCATTTAAATAAGTTATACTATTAATTAAAATATGCCATTATTAGTATCGAAAAGATATTAATAATTTTTAATTATATTAACTATGTTTATCAGACACAATTACGGTCACGTAACGCAAGCTC
Source organism: Tetramorium simillimum (assembly GCA_011636635.1). Taxonomy (NCBI): domain Eukaryota; kingdom Metazoa; phylum Arthropoda; class Insecta; order Hymenoptera; family Formicidae; genus Tetramorium; species Tetramorium simillimum. Next base: position 20,890 of record VBVQ01001234.1, read on the forward strand.
AATTAAGACAAGTCCTTATCACGGCGATCATACTCTTGTCTCCGGAAGAAGTATTTGCCCTAGAACAAAGATACAATGACGATCTAGGCTTCAATTACATTCGATTCCTGCAGGAACTCGAGCCCGAACCGATCGCAGAGCCTCTGTATCAGCGCATGTTAGAAGATAAAAAGAGACTTAACGCTGAAAAGCGGCCGACTGAACCTCACGAGGACGAGACTAATATCGTATTGATCTTGGCTAAAATTAAAGCTAAAATCGTGCGCGAAAGAATAAAAGTAATTTGTACTTGTCGTTAAACGGTTGAAACAGAAAATCGATTAAATCTGAATCTAATTTTTTCTGCGCGCAGGTCCTCGAATTCATGCACCAATTCGATAGGCATAATCAGCTTGTCATTTCGAGCTCAGATTTTATTAGAAGTTTAGATCAGCTTCGTTGCGGTTTGACAACTACGGAAATAGATACGATTATAAAAGTTTTTCAGGCGCCTCTAAAGTACGGAAATATAATAAGGAATTATAGTATTGAAAATGACAATCATTAATTTGGAAAAATAAAATTAATCAATCGGAATAATAAAAAAAATTAATGTAAAAATAGAAATAAAAAAGAAAAAAGAATACTCTGATCCATTAAAATCCTATGTAAATTTTATTTTTCGAATTATTTATTTGTGTCCTTTATACAAAAATTGTTTAATTTGTATAAAATCACGACTCGTCATGAGAATTTATTTCTTCTTTAACTTCGCATTTTCATCATGATTATCGTGTTTCTTTCCGAAGGCCCAGCTTTGTTGAATATATGAAATTCGCGGCAGTTGTGGAAGAAGCCGTTACGAGGGGGGGTTTGGAAAAAGTTCCGCTTGTAGTCCCCTTACAACATGTGCCCTCCGAAGCAAGCGGCAGAACCTTTTTGAATTTCGACGAACGACAGGTGGTGGCAATCGCGATGGATAAACTGTGCCAAGTGCGGAATCCGAATCTGGAGGAGATCTTCAAGGTGAGTACAGCTGCGATAAATTATAATACAACTTGCGGTATGATCAGTGAAGGTACATAATCATTTATTTTTCGATTTGTCTTCTTTTTTCTCCTTTCCACGAGAAAAGTGATCAAAGAGTTAATAATTGAACGTTCTTAAGGATTACGATAAGGAGTATACCGGCACGGTTTCCAAGGGACACTTGATCAGAACATTGTCGATTAGACGGATGGTAGAGCTTATCAATAGCAAAGAATTGGACGCCGTACACAAGTGTTTCTCCATTGAAAGAAGCGGCCGCTTGGAGTTCAACTATCGAGCCTTCCTGCGCGCTTTGCACCTGTTACAAGAGAATAAAAAAATCGTATCTTTTTAGAGGACGCAGCTGATCCGGTTGCAAATTCAGAAATTGAGAAAACTTCTTTGCTGTTATTTCATAATGTACATCACGTTAAATAATTTAAGTAAAATTATCATGTAGTCGTAACAAGCGAAGTTTCACGTCCGACATCCTTTAAGTATTTACGTGTTACGTAGAGAGAAATGAGTAGAAAGAAACAATTGTCTAATTTTTTAAGTGGTTTTTATATAATTTTATTCTTACATATTTTTGAGATGCCGTGAAAGATATATTAATAAACAAAATATCTCTTTAAAAAACTCTTCATAATTATTTGATTAGCTGTATAATTTTAACTGCACGATGTTGTAATGTGAACTTTTTTATAAATACAAAGTTTATGCTGCAGAGAATTAACGTGGCATAAAACTGCTTTCTATACAGTATCTCATAACTATGTATTTTTAAGTGTTTTTCTTCGATCGTGTAGTCTTCAATTTAAACTATCTATAGATGAGACCTCATTGTAAGAACATGTTAACTTATATGAATTATGAAACTCGTCGGACCAGTTCTTTCGAGGAGAACTTCTTTTTTTATTCACTAACGTCCGTACGTATTTGATCTTCACATAAATTTATCCGAGTTTTAAACTTGCTTTCTAGAGTCAGACTGAGAGATATAAAAAGGAAGAACATCGTGTAGCCCACAGTAAGATTTTCGACGATTAGCCGTCACATCGAGCATTAAAGTGAGATACCTTTATCTTAATAATTTTATTTTTATTAAAGTTATTTAGTTAAAATTACTTTTTTTACAAAAGAGATACACAGACTGTTTGTAGGAATATAATTTATTGATCGATTTATTGACAAAATTATAATTAATTGTTAGTTTCAGTTTTGTAACATAGCGCCATCTCTTCATGAAGTTCTTATTAGAATAATAAAGAAATAATTACGTTTATGATAAAAAGAGAACATGAAATATAAAAAAAATATTAAATATATTTAAATATTTTAATATACATATAAGTTTAATTGTGTGTTACATAATACTACAAAGAAGTATTTTACGATATAAAAATCTTTTGAAACATAATTTTATGAAACTGGTAAATTTAATTTGTCATAAATAACTAATTCTTTTAAATTAAAAACAAAAAACATTTGTTAATATTTTTATACTATTACGAAATTGTTGCAATCAAAATTGTCGAATAAGTTCCTCACTCGCTAATGGATGGCGCCACCGATACATTTTTGGTACGAAAAGATAGGAGAATGATCTGTTCAATCAACAGATTGAGAAAGTGGTCACTCTTTTCTCAGGGGCAGTCTTTTCAAGTTGAGTATTGTAGATTCTTCAAATTGACATTTTTCTTCGATAAAGTAAACGTCGGATCAGATGTCTTTGGATTTGCTCCAGATTCTCCGATCAAGGAAAGGTGGAATTGTTAAATTGAGAGAATTCTTTAAGCAGCTATTATTTATTGAAAATATTCAGAAAATATTCATTGAAAAATACTCAGGATGCTATAAAAAGTGCGCATTTAAGGGTTAAAATATATAAGTTAAGATACATAAGCGAGATGTACTGTGACATAAGTAAGCAAATGTCAACAGCCCGCTTGCATTTAAAGTATCGGTTGCGACGTCTATTCTGAGGAAGTAGGAGCGGCTACATTTTAGATGATAGGAATTGCCGAAGCATATATATTAGCTTCGCCAGCACGTACGACTCGCTGGCGGAGAATAATTTAGGCAGATAGAAAGTTTACCTCCCGTATGTTCTTTACACTAGAGAGAATATATGATGAATGTCGTTGTTAGCACTTGCTACTTACAAAAATAGAAAATCTCTTTAGTCACATCGTCGAAATGCTCTTTGTATCATTAATTGTATTTCTAAAGTACTTGTGATTTTGTACGACAGAAAAACGATGAGGTCCGTGTTGCTACTGTGCCTGGTCGTTGCTACCGCGATCGCTGGACCACCGCTTGGACTCTCCGAGGATTCCTTGTCGCCTCTATGTCGAACCCCCGAGTGCCCAGTCACGATAGTCAAGCGTGACTCGCCGATCACTTTGCCTTATCCCCTGGACTGCCTCCAATACATCGTTTGCGAAGAATCCGGCCCTCGCAAAGCGGCGTGCCCGCCAGATCTGGTCTACAACAAGGTAAGATCTTTTCCCGAATTATCTGAAGCTAAAGCGACATTTTATTATGCAATAATATAAGTCTGCAAATACATCTGAAACTAATTTTATTCAAACCTTATTGAAATGCAATAAACAATTCTTAAAATCCGTTATACGTTAAAACGAAATTCTCTCACAGCTTTTTGTATTTTTTTACGTTTATTACGACCTACGTCCGAGATAAATTTTACAATACTCTGCCGCGATTTTAAATTGTCGCTCAAAAACAAGAGTCATTCCTGATTTCAAGAATGATTCGTATAGCAAGAGAGGCCTTGTTAATTTTTAACTCTCTAATTTCTCATTGTGTCAACTAGGGCAGACAGTGAAATTGTAATTCTGCAAGAGATTGCAATCTCACTCGGGCGATATTTTGTACGTCCTGTCCGGTTTGTTTTGTGTCCGTTGAAATACGCCTCGCGATGTAACGTTTCGCGCGATGCTTCGCGAATTGTTCGGAGTGCTGCACATCACGCAAAAAAAAATTCCGCCCGCTGCATCGATCGTGCTTCTACGCCCCCGAAGAGTACCTCGCATGAGAGATAGGGATGATTTCATTCATCTTCGTCGACCTCTCGTGACGCGGTGTCTCATTAGTTCCTTGTCCCCGTGCATTGTCTACGCTATATACACACTGTAGAATCTTTTTCTCGTATTTCTGGATTACTGCGTGGACATTTACATATTGTTGTATTAAAGTTTTACTCTATAAAAAAATTTATTATAATTTATCATAATTTGTCACATGCGAAAAATTTCTAGAAAATCTCCAGATTATTCCCGATTAATTTAATTACTTTTTTCTCATTCTCCGGATTAATTATTAATGCTATGTAAAGCATCATCGATCTTTCCAGGCTCAATAATTACATAGTAATTAAAGCCAAAAGCTTACATCTTCGTCATTAAATTATGAAAAAGATTTATTTTATTTAGAATGTTCTTTTTATTCGAAATTGTTTATTAAAATTAGATAAAAGACTACCCTGCCTTATGAATTAACGTTTGCCGAGGTAGAATAAAATGATTAGCATGTACAAAACGAGAAAGAGGAATCGACTTTACCCCGAAACACGACACTGCTTTTGATCTACAAGTGCGTCACGTGTGGACTCTCTAAGAATCGCGGCCTCATATCACCCTACGATAATGGATATCACCCGATGATGGAACCCTCGCGTGTTGTTGTATCCAGTTACGAGCCGCATGGACGCACGTGCATATTGTCGTCCCCGGGTGCTTCACCTGACACGTGGCCAAGCGAATTTCAATTCACCGGTGCCACACGGACGTCGGTGCTTGACTTCGTGACAAGCGGGCCGTCGGGGTCGTCTGAACCCGACTCAACCAGTTGTCGTTTTTAATCCGTGACCCTTACTCGCGTGCGTAACGATCGCTCTGCGATATCGCGTCATGCTCGCGAAGACACACGAAAGCAGTTCCCTCAAAAATCGGCAGAAATCAGGAGGAATTTATTCCGCGCGATGTCGCGAGAAACTCAATTTTTGACATCGGACATTTCTGTTGCTGACAAAAACTTAAAAAAATTGAATTTTTTTCATTACTTTAATTCTTATGCACAATGTGGATTTTTGCTTACGTTCGACTTCTTCTTGTTTCAGGATACCGGCATGTGCGACACTCGGGAAAACGCAAACTGCGCGCCTTGTTGGCAAGGTTAATTCTCATCGCATTTATCAATGTTGCAGAAAATATCTCGGAATTTCTGAAAGTATTTTAATGTGTTTTAAGCATTCTAACTTTAATAATTTCAATGCATATAATTTATGCATTTATGATTTATTTGCAATACAATGCAAAAATAAAATGATATTTCCTGTCTTTACAATTCATGCGTGGTTTAGGATTTAATATGACATGATTTATATATGTATAAATTAAAAAATATATACTGTGTTAAAGAGATTTTATACTACAAAATAAAAATAGTAATAAGTAACTCTTAAAAAATAGTAACAAGTAGCGTTCCATAATTTTATATATTTATATTTTTTGACATTTTTATTTTAAATTTATTATTATTTGTTAAAAAAAGTGTTTTATTTGCGTTACAAAATTTAGAGCTGAAATCTGTATTCAAATAGTTAAAATATAGAATAACGTTACAAGTGATAAGAGAATAACAATTTCTGATTTAGGATGGAATGGGTCAAATAATATTGATCATATGAAATTCGAGAGAGAAAGAGTGAGAAAGAGAGGGGGAGAGAAGGAAGAAAATTTGTTACTACAATTTGTCTCTTCAATATCCCAATCTAGATTATTCTTGTAATTATTTGTACTTGCTGCGCTGTCCCAACCCAGGAAATTGATCATATTTCTCTATGTTGACTTTAACAAACGCGATTGTTATTCAGCCATTAATAGGTTTTCCTCGCTTCTCGGTCTCCGCAGTTTTGACGTCAGCATTCTTCAACGCCGTTGTACTCGCGCGTTATTCTTGGCACCCACGTTGAACAGTATCAGCACAATTTCGAAATTTTATAAATTATTCTCGAGGAGTACGATCCTTAATTTGATTTCGTAATTCACAACTATAATTCACGAGCAATATGATTTCTACGTGAGATATTATACAGTCACTCTTGTGCTATTGTCGAATTACATTATGTTGCATTAACGGGGAAAATAAATATATAATGAAGTAATAAAAATTGAAATACTTCGTTTTAAAGGAACAATAGATATAACGAATAATAGATAAAAAAATTAATGGTTCTAAAAAATATATCTCTAAAACGTATTCGTGTGTCTGTATCGCGTGTCTGTAATATTTCATTATAACAATTAAATGCTTGTAATATTTTATTATATCACATTACATTTTATAGTGGAGAACTAAATGAGGAGTTCATAACTCTTTATTCATAATTTCAATTACGTATAGCACACTACCATTCGTGCAGTGCAAATTTATATACTCACAAATTTGCATTATTTTCTAGTTAAATTCGTTTCATAAGGAATCGTCTTTGTCATGGAGGAATAATTAAGGCATAACGCCCATTCTGTCCCACGGCATCATTTCATAATTCGACACACCTGACGACATCCCTTGAATATTTCATTTCGTTCGAGAATCCGATTTTCGCCTCCGTTGCAATGATACATCGTTTTCGTAATTTTTTTTTTCTGAAAAATAAAAGTCGGTCGCTTCACGGAATAACCTTTCGCCCACTTGATTAATCGCGGTGATTCGAAAGGCGGATATATGTTTTTCGGGGTAATCGATTCGCCAGGTCGTGCGCCTTTCTTCTCTATCGATGTGTTCTTCACCCTCATCCTCACCTTGCCATTCCTGCCTGCCGCCTCCGCGAACTTCTGCCCACGCATACCTGGAGAACCCAAAATGTTACTGCAAACGTCAGCCCTGAAATTTACAATTGATAGCTTCGAGGTGATAAAAGTTGGAACCAATTTTTCGTCGAATCAGTTAAAATTTACTAGATCTGATATCTGGATCTGGAAGTCGTTATTGATAATTACATTGTATGTACTGAAGAATGAACTTGCACTTTTTACAGCAAAATTATATTTGTCATTTTTATGTTTGATAAGAAATAAATATAAGTGCACAGTACTTTTACATGATTAAGTATTGTTAAAAAGTATCTATTTATTATATAAGTATATTAGATATTTTATTATTTATAAAAGAATTGTGTGTGTGTACCTGCTTTGTGAACAATTTGCAGACTACACATCCTTACACGGTAACAATAATAGATTGTATATAACTTTCAATTTTCAGTTGCGAGACATTATTAAACTTCTAACGTATATAGAAGTAAACGCGAATAACTTAATTAGTCTTCGAAGGCTAATTAAGTTACTCACTCTTGCTTGCAAAAATAGATCAATGTTATTTCTAATATTACATCTCTAAAGTATAGAAAGTGCCTGACGTTTATATCTTAACTTCATTAAGTTATTATAATCATAATCAATATATCAAAAGCGTTATTAGAATTTCTCGCAACCAAATTTTTGCTAATCTGATAGCTAACATAGTCTAAAATGTTACTTTTAAGTTTCAGTATCAAATAACTCCAATGGTAGTTTTTATTTTCCCTCTTGATGTTTGTGATCGAGAAGACGTCGAATAATTCCGCGGCATTTGGTACGTTGCGAAGTCGTTGGAATTGAACGCCCATCCATTTGTTCTCTCGCGAGGAAGTGGATCTACCTACGCACGCGACGTTCGCCAGGAAATAACGCAACCTCGTAGTCACATAGCGTCAGCTCTTCATCTCCTGAACGACCTCAACTCGCTCACGTCGTCTCCCGGCTTGCCTTCTCCGAATTTCCGCTCCGCCATGTGAAAGGGGTGCGAGAGGGAGCAGGGCAAAGCAGGGGGACGCGATCTCCGTCGCAACGCAGTCGGGGGCGCAGGCTCGGCGGCGGCCAGCCAAAGCCGGTAGTCCACGCCCCCCGCTTCGCCCCCGGCGGGGGCGTCGGGTCCGCGGAGGAAGAGGGACAAGAGGGCGCGAAGGGGGTACCACGACGGCGAGGGACGCGAGGCAACGCGGGCGGCGCGCGGCCGTCGGCGGCGGGACGAGGGAGGGTAGTTTTCGGGGGATGGTGGGGTGCCACGGCGCGCTGCGCACCCCCCGCGCGCGACGCCGCGCCGTGACGTCACGGGGGTCGAATCAATATCACATCGAGTGCCCTCCCTCCGTCGTCGTCGGTCCTCGCGCGACGGCAGACGGCCGACCGCCTCAGTACGAGGTGGCCCCCGCGACTGTACGGGACGACGACGGCACGTTCCGGCAGCGTCGTTCCGACAACAACGACGACGACGACGACGACGACGACCGCGACGAGGACGTGGACGTCGTGGACGAGGACGGTGGCGGCGACAACCACGACCACAATTGCAAAAACGACGAAACGCCGATTCGTTCAACCCCCGACTTGTTCCGCGCTCCGTCTCGCTCTCGCCCTCCGGGACCGGTAACTGCGCTAACCGTCACGTGAAGCTGACACTGTATTCCGTTTTTCTCGCCGGTTTCTCTTCGGTTCAGCCATTGGAACTCTCACGATCACCGATCGCTCGCGTTGGACGATCCGCCACAATGAGGTAGTCGCCGCCACTTTGGATTTCTTCGGGTTCGGGAGATCTGTTCAGTGGGAACGCGAGGAAAGTGCCTGTAAGTAACTGTTTGCTGTAATAACGTAAGCTAGTTTGGAGAAAGAGGTGATAATGGTCTTTGAAAAAAGGCGAATTCTTATTTCGAGAAGAAGAAGGGCTGGTCGGATAGAAATGTTGGCGATAAAAGAAAGTCTTCTTTTCTGTACCATTTGTTTTATTTTATACAGAAATATTACACGATTTATTATAATTTATGACAATAATAGACACAGTAAAACAGCTTCGTTTTTCTCTATGTATAATCGGGGAACTATCAAATTATTATAACTGGTATTTTAAATTATTACAAACCAGCTAAGAGTATAACCGCGCTAAAATAATTCATAGAGATCCATGGCCAGAGTTCATATGTATGTATTGCTTAGATATGAAAGAGCGCATGTGAATAGAGTAGCACTTATGGAACTATGTGTGACAATCTTATTTGTGGAATCTTTATCTTATAAAAAGCATTCCCTTATATAAAAGTGATAAATATTATATTATATTATAACTAAATTTTAAGTAATAAATCATATTCGAGAATTGATCAGCGGCGGATAATTTTGCTTATTCGTTTATTTCTAAAATTAGAATAGATTTTTAGAATTAGATTTATTAAATCTGCATGAGAGATAGAATTAAAATAACAAAAAGCTTATTACGAGAAGTTTAATTTGAATGTTATTCAAAGTTAATCTAAAAGAAAGAATTTGTCGAAAACACAACGCCGTGATAAAAGTATGTATATAAAAGTATGTATCGCAGCAAAACTCTCCTTATGCACACTATAGAAATTATCGATGATGACGGCTATTTAAAAAAAGACGTTATTTCCTATTTTAAATGCAAAAGTTGTGGTAACAAGAACTTATAATCATATTATAAAAAAGTCAATAATTTTTCGCAGTTTAGTGTTTATTAATGGACGATAAATTTGTAAGGGCACAACTTTCACAGATGATTGAGAAGTGCCTAATGATGTTAACCAACCCTTTGGTTGATTTTATGTCAATCGATCTCACTGCAAACTCGATCTTAAGTATAATTAAAATACCAGGCGAAATCCTCCGGCTGAAATACTCTCCTCGGTGACTCTTCTGCACATTCTTTCGCGTTAAGTACCTCTGGACATGGTAGTTCTCATTCTTCTAGGTAAAGGACCGTGCTGATCCTCGCGATCGGCCCCGGTGCCGTGGGCGCAGGAGAACGGCGAGGGGGGAGGGTGGAAACGAAGAAACTAGGCAGACAGGGAAGCAGCGGGCTCGGTGAGTTGGGTGAAAATCGATGGCCATCAGCGCCCATGGGCGGCCTCGCGTTTAGGACAAGGAATAGCCCCTCCCAGAAGACCTCGCTCCGGTGGGGCGACTGCTGCCCCCCAAACCCCAACCCAGCGTCGTCGTCGGCCGTCTGGAAGCATCGTCATCAGGAAATGCCGCCGGTGCCCGTGTGAGGCTGCCCCCCGCTGTTGCGTGATTGTACCTCGCGGGGATTTCAAAGGTAAACCTTCCGCCCCCGTATTTAGTTCACGCTCCCCTTTCTCGCGCGGCGTACCGACCCCTCCTTTCGTCAACTAGAAATTTCTTCGTGATAATTTCCGTAATTCCAAGAACACTTTAATTCTTTTTTTTTTTAATTTTTGTTCTAAGAAGGATTATAAAAGCAAAGAAGCTTATGTACCTCGCAAAACAAATTCTCGATAATTGTGCACAATTATAATTTTTGTATGTAAAGTATGTAAAGTTTTAAAAATTTTGCGCGTCATGTGATACGCATTCCTTTTCTCAAATCTCTTTTTTTCCTCTCCTTTTGATTTTAAAACATTCTCTTTGATGTTTCGATAATCGCGATGTGAATTTTTATTTTCTCTCAGAAACATATTTTTATTTTTTCAAAAAAGTTTCGCTTCATTCAATTCAAGAAACTCGTCTCGTTCTTCAGAACACTTACATTTCTTTACTTATCTATGTACATAATATGATAAAATGAAAATTTTTTTGTTCTTTTCTCTCGCGAAGGAAGAATCAGGATTTTTTTCTATTCTATGCTAAGTAAAATACGTATTTGTATTTAATCGAAGCTATATCCTTTCTGAAGCCGGATTGAGCGGCGCCTCGGGTAGACCGCGCCTAACAGGATTAGAGGGTGAACTCGGTTGAACGATTTAAATACCCCTCGGGTAGAAACATAATATTTGCGCTTAGCTGCACTTGTTGGGCGCGAGCATGACGGCCACGGTGTTAATCAAGCGGAAGACTTTAATACACCCTACGCGAAATTGATAAATTCTTTGTAAAACCTACGCCGAGAAGTTTTTACATCCGTTAATATCATCAGTTATAGCAAACAAAAGAAGGAAATCCGTCTTTTTTTATATCATTAATACAACTTAGATAGTTAAAAATATATCGGCTTATCAGAAAAAAGTGTAACAAGTTAGTTTAAAAATAGAAATTTATAATTTTTGACTTTCCTTCGATTTATTGTATTAGTCTTTTCAATGACTTTTTTCAAGTATATAAGAATAACGTTCTTTTTTCCCCAGAATGCGATGCATTATAAAAATTTTTATAGTTTATAACAGAATCATTATCTTACTATTCAGTCGATGAAAGTTCAATTTAACGTAAAATTCTCTTGAATCCGGTTTTTGCAAAAATTTATGGGAAATCCAAAGATAAATTAAAATATCTAAGAAGAAAATTGAATTCAGATATCCAGACGGTCCCAAAGCGGATCAGCCGCCGAACTTCTCGGACCTACGTCTCCGTCAGCTCGAGCTCGCGCCAATAGACCCCTATTCCCCGAAAATGATCAACATCGCCGGGGTGGTTTCCATCGTTCTCTTCTACCTGCTGATCCTGGGCGTGGGGATATGGGCGGCCAGGAAAAAGGAGGCGGGCAACGACTCCGAGGAGGAGGTCATGCTGGCCGGCCGTTCGATCGGGCTCTTCGTCGGAATATTCACGATGACGGCGACCTGGGTCGGCGGTGGTTACATCAACGGCACCGCCGAGGCAATCTACACCAGGGGCCTGGTCTGGTGTCAGGCACCCTTCGGATATGCCCTCAGCCTCGTTTTCGGTGAGTCCGATTAGTCTTTCCGTTTCTCATCACTGCGTCAATATTTAATCTCTTCGTAACGTAAAGTATCGTCATTTGATACTCCGAAATATAAGAACGAAAACATTTACTCATTTTTCTATGAAAAATTTACGCATTAAGATACAATAGAACCACGCAAAATCTTTGTATGATATACATATGATATGATATGATATTACTTGCATTATGTTTATTTATCCATTTTAAAAAGTTTTACATAAAATTAAATTTTATCGTTACTATCTATTTACGATAGTGTTTGTTCTTGCTCTATGATATTTTGCAGCTTTTATATTTATGGTTCTTGGCATATAGATTTTACTGTGGCAGTTTACCATGCGCAAGTTATTTATCATATGTAAAAGTTACTTGACAGGAACCGATAATAATAACGTAGGAGAGATAAAGAGAGAGAGAGAGGACGATGAAAATGTCAAAAACTTTTTTCATAACATTATAAGTTTTCTTTAATCGGGTGGCTGATAAAAGTTGACAATCGCAAAGATCGACGATAAAATAGTCGAAAGATTGCCGATCGATGGTGCGTCTTTCTTTACACAACTCTGGAATGCTTATGCTCAACCGAAGAAGTTACGGCCGACAATAGAATTCCTGTAATATAACAGACAGCCGACAGAGTTTTCGCTATCGGCACTCTCGTATATAAAGGCGATAACTTTTCCACCAATGTCTCGCGCGCGCGCGGCCAAACGACCTCGACAAAGAATAAATGCGACTATAAGTCCATTGAAAGCCTAGCCTCGCTATGCCTATGTCTATGAATGATCGTCTCTAATAGCATTAAGAAAAAATTGATAGGGATTTATTTCTTTAAAATCCGGATCTCTAATCTTCTACAAACAAATTATTTTCATCCTCTGCTCACATTTCAAATCGTTTGAACTTGATGAAGCTTTTAGTTTCCGGCAACTTGTTAGATAAGATATAACAGTGAAAGAAAACGGGGATGATGTATTTAACAATCCTAACTTATCTGTCGCAGGTGGTATTTTCTTCGCGAACAAAATGCGACAGCAGGGGTACGTCACGATGTTGGATCCGCTTCAAGACGCGTTCGGGGAGCGTATGGGCGGCCTCCTCTTTCTGCCCGCTCTGTGCGGCGAGGTTTTCTGGGCGGCGGGCATCCTCGCAGCCCTCGGCGCCACGCTGGCGGTCATCATCGACATGGACCAGGGCACCTCCGTCATCCTGAGTGCCTGCATCGCTGTTTTCTACACCCTCTTCGGCGGTCTCTACTCCGTAGCTTATACCGACGTCATTCAGCTCTTCTGCATATTCATCGGTCTGGTAAGCGATCGATCACCGTTGCCGAAGCGTATCGGATACTAGCAATCAGGCATAATTATTTATTTAGTGCAAGCAAATAACGTGTAATGAAATACCGCGAGCAGCTAAGTTTAACATAATTGCTTAAACAACTAATCATATTTGGAAGTATATTTGAAAATATATTTGGACAAAGTTAAATATACTCAATAATAATAAAGATGTACTCTATAATCTACAATTCAAGTACAATTCATATCAAATAAAATAATAACAGAATAACTTGAAGTTAAGATGAAATATAAGAAGTTATGATGCACTGTTAAAATTTAATTGCGCAATTTTTTTTCGTATCTCAGGTAAAATAAAATTCCGATAAATGTCACAGTCTACTTGACCCGTGCAAACGTTCGAACGGATGAGTCTCCGGTACAATATAAACGCCCCAGTTAATCGATATCGTAGCCCCGCTACTGCGAGCGTTTGTATTACCAAATTTATACTCGGTGACGTATAGGTGGTGACCCACTTCCCGAAAGAACGTTATCGAGCTATTATTTCTACGAGGCTCCGTTCCTAACAGGGAGACTTCCGTTACAACGGCGAACTTTAAAGCTTCTCAATGCAAAGATCTTATCGTTTTAGACACTCCTTTTAGCAGATTAATTTGTTCGATCAACATTAAAGTCTTTTTGATGAAGAAACAGGTAGCTCTTTCTTCTGTTTTTTCAACCTAAAAATTTTCAAATGTTATAATGCGTAATTCTAACGTATTTTCAATGCATTTTATTACTATTAATAAAATTTATGATATCAATGTTTTAAAATATATTAAGACAATGCTACGCGATTACTCTTTATTCTTTGTTAATTAGCTACAAGTATAATATTATATTCATGATTTATTTCAAATTCTACGGAACTTTCCCTTTCCGGACACCGTTCTGAATGCAAACTCGTCCCTCTGCGATGAGACTGCCGTCCATTAGCTGTAATTAATCGCGATAAGTCGGGCCTTTCAAATAATCGCAGTAGCGAACTAAATCATCTATTCTGAAAAGATGTTTGAATGGCTTATATCAAACAGTATCAATAGCTTGTATCATTTTCTGTCAATAGTGGATGTGTATCCCGTTCGCTTGGGCCAATCCGAAGGTACAATCTCTTAGTGACATGGACGTTGATTGGATCGGCAAAGTGAGCCCCAACGAGTACTGGTATTATTTGGATTACGGTTTACTTTTGATATTCGGTGGTATACCTTGGCAAGTGTACTTCCAACGTGTCCTCTCTTCGAAAACCGCGGGGAGAGCTCAAGTATTGAGTTACGTTGCCGCTGCAGGTTGTATCCTCATGGCCATTCCCCCCGTCTTGATTGGAGCGATCGCCAAAGCAACTCGTGAGTACCATTTAATTATTAATTAATTAAAACGTATTGTGAATCGAAAAACGTGAAGCCATGTTGTAATATTGTATAATTGATGTCATATGATTCTCAATGTATTAATTTGAGCAAACTGATCTATTACGTTATAAAATTTTGTGGAAAATATATTTGCCATGTTTTTTTCGAAAATCTGCCATAAATATTCTTTCATATTTTTAAATTTAAGAACAATATAATATGCAATATACAATACACAATAATATACAAGAAAGTTTTTCTTACGTCATCTTTTATATTACTAATGTGTCAAAGTAGAAGAAATTTCACGAACAAATATTTAAGTAAAATGCATCAATTTGGTGATGTTCTCTCATTTGCTTAAAGAAAGACATCTTAATGATCTTTCTGGCGATGGAGAAGAACTCAATTTAGCTGCGTTAATAATAAAATGAGGCGTTTTTCATTCCTCGTTCTCTCCACCCACGAGATAGTCGCTGTCTCGCCCGAGGGTGTAGTAACAGGATCCCCCTTCGCGAGCCCCCCCCCGCTCCTCGATCGAGAGGATCGAATTAGAACTCGGGTTGCCCGTCGTCCCACGTTTCTATCTCGTATTCGGAAGCTACTTGACATTTGGTGGCGCGACAAAGAGAAGAACTGCTGGTATTTACAAGCGGCGCGGCGGCGAACACGAAGGGCGCGGACGGCCGGAGGGGCGCCTTGGGTATATTCGCGTGCGTGCACAATAGCGTGGGACCCCGCCATGTGGCGTTGCCTTTGCGAGGGCGAGGGTCGTAAATGCGACGACTCGCCCGCTGTAACGCGAACGTGCGGCTACGTCCCCGGAACTAATTCGGTACCCTGCACCGGTATGTTGCGGAAGGACCCCGAACACGCAGACGGTTGGCAAGAGAGAAGGAAAGAGAGAGGAAGCAATGCAGAAACTAAATTGTGCGACTACGGGCATGACGTCGGACAAAGACGGTAGATAGACGGTGAAACAAGTAGTATACAGGTCGAAGCGACAGACAAAGACAACGGGAGTTCTCTTTGCCCTTTGGAGTGCTTTATATGTTATTCTGATTACATTAGTCATATATAGAGCGGCTACAGAATACAATATAGTACTCCGCACTGATATACATTGGAAACATCCCAGGCACGCAGATTGGTGGCAAAGAGAAACAGAGAAGCGGGGGATTGAATTACGATCGGGGCACATGTGGACGTGATAAATATAAAGACGAGTCAAAGGAACAGAAAAATTTAATTGATCAACGCAAACGAGTGTTACCTAAAAAAAAAACCATGGATTAACCATGTATAATAATTATGTCGCAGCTTGGAACGAGACGGGGTATACTGGTCCTTATCCTTTCACGGAGACGGAGACCAGCATGATTCTGCCGTTGGTCCTGCAACACCTGACACCGGACTTCGTTTCCTTCTTCGGGTTGGGAGCGGTATCGGCGGCGGTGATGTCTTCTGCGGACAGCAGCATCCTCTCTGCTAGTTCGATGTTTGCTAGAAACATTTACAAATTGATCTTCCGTCAGCGGGTGAGTCCCCCCGAGTTGCATCTCCCGCTGCTTGCGATCCCGCCCGTAACTTCCGCTTTATCCAGCCTGCCTTCATGGACGCGTCGAAATTACTCGACACGACGTACCGCACACGTGTTGACGCATATCTTTAACGCGTATAAGGCAAAACTTTATAACAAGCTTCTTGTAAAGTTTTCCGCGTCGTCGTAAATAACACGACGAAAATTAGTCCGTAATTACGCTGGTCTTATTTCGCGTCTGTTAACTTTTGATTAACGCGAATTTACGCAAGGTTTGCAAAATTAACTTTATTTTCGTATAAATTGTTTCTTCAGATAGATTATGATTATTGTTGACGGGGTATCAAATGAGAATTTCCAAGTAATTTTAATCAACGCTATTTATTACATATAGCTTATACATGTATACAAACTGTACATTGTAGATACTGCGTCACTGTTGGCACTGTTTTAATTATCTTTTCATTATGCACCCGCATATCGATTTCTCGTGTCCACGCCTTTGTTATTTCAGTTTAACGTATGGCATAGTGTGTTTTTCAAGAACTTCGAATAATGTATTCCCATCCCCTTCTTATTCCGGCCGATACTGACCCACGTGGGTGCGCGATCTTCGTATCCGCTGTGCAGGCGTCGGAGATGGAGATCATCTGGGTGATGCGGGCGGGGATCGGCGTGGTCGGCGTGCTGAGTACTGTGATGGCCCTCACGATACCGTCGATCTACGGCCTCTGGTCCATGTGCTCGGACTTGGTCTACGTGATCCTATTCCCGCAGCTACTGATGGTGGTGCACTTCAAGGACTACTGTAACACCTACGGCAGCCTGTCAGCGTATATAATCGCCTTCCTGGTGCGCATCAGCGGCGGCGAGCCGATGATGGGGCTGCCCGCGCTGATACACTATCCGGGCTACGACGAGGCGACATCGACGCAAATGTTCCCGTTCAGGACGATGGCGATGCTGATGTCGCTGGTGACCCTGGTGGGGGTGTCGTACGGCACGCAGTTCGCCTTCCTGACCGGGCGGCTCGCGCCGGGCTACGACGTCTTCAGGTGCGTGGTGAACATCCCGGAGGACGTCGAACGGGTGGGCCCGGACCCGGCCGAGGGTGAGCAGATGGCGGTCCTCGCTGCGGGCGTCGGCAGACTCTACGGCAGCAAGGACGAATCGAACGGCCGAGTGAACCCTGCGCTCGAGCCGGACTACGACATGGAGCCGGGATGTACGATGGTTGGAGGTCAAGCGGACGGCGTCGTCGGCGGCGGCGGCGGATTCGGCGGCGCCGGGACACCTGGCGGGGGACACCTGGTGTCACACGTGCCTGGCGGCGCGTCCCGACAGCCGCAATCCAGCACCGCGTTCTAACTCCTGGTTCCGTGATCGGATGCTGTGACCAACAATAAGTGCGGCGGTGCGGATCTTTGTCTTTCGTTTCCTTTCC
>VBVQ01001235.1:0-38346 GCA_011636635.1 Tetramorium simillimum
TTCAAATAGCTTTTTTTACGTAATTTAATCGGTAACACAAGCTGAAATTTTGACAGAAGGTACATTTTACGTTACATAACAACCTCCCAAAGTCCCATTTCATTATTCAGTGTTTCATTTAACTGAAGAACCACCTTAAATGCATGCAACTTCATCGAAAATGCATATTATATTAAATTCGACAAAGTAGCAAATGTCCTAATTCTCCTTCTACGAACTTCCAATGTTTTTCTACTTAACATCATCTACATTGTTTCTAAAAATATTTTATTTTCTTGAAAATTATCGTTTTTCAGTTGATTAATAATTAAATTTTAGTGGAGCAATTCGTATATATAAAAAATCTAAAATGATAAGTCAATATACAAGAAATAATGTAAAAAAATAGCAAAATCATACGATCGCTCTTTCAGGGAAAGCATTAGAAAAATATCTAAAAATACCTTTTTTCTTTGACTCTGTAAATATATCATTTAAATATCATAAACTATTATGACAAATAGAAAGAATTTTACTTTTTAATAAATATAGTCTTGTATGTATACAAGAGTAAAGAGTCTATTTAGAATTTCTCAAGACTGCACGTCAGTACCTTCAACAACTATGTCTGTAACATACTGTCCTTTATAATAAAATAATAATAATGAAAATATAATTCTTATTGTATAATTTAGTTTTTCCCATGTATTTCCTTTTGCCCTAAACAGAAATTTATCGTTAAAAAGAAAAACATTTTTTTTTACTGCTAAAATAAATGTTCTAATGTAATAATTCTAATGCAATAATCATTTACAATTATACTCAATTCTATATACGTAACGTATACAGATGTTCCAGAATAGTAGGGACTATTTTCGTGAGCAGGTAGAGTGGACTGAACTGAGTGAAAAGTCCTCTACTATTTTGCAATTTTCGCAATAATTAAGGAGTTATTAATTGTTTAAAATCAAGACAAGAGATAGACAGCGCGAGATGTGAGAGCGGCAATAGCAGCACGAGCAGCGAGCCCCCGCTCACGTCTCGCGCGCGCACCGCGCTGTCTAGCCCTTGTTCCAAGTTTTAACAATTAATAACTCGTTAACTATTGCGAAAATTGCAAAATGATAGAGGACTTTTCGACTGAGTTTAGTCCGCTCTATCTGCTCACGAAAGTAGTCCCTAATATTCTGGGACATCCTGTATATGTATGTGTACATTACCAGTGAGAAACCTGCGAGCGACCATCCCGGCCTTTTTCGTGGGACCGATATTTGGCCTAGCGTTCGCGCCAAACCGTGGATGTAGAACTACGTAGCTACATTCACTGTCGATAAATCGCTTCATTGCATGGTGTATATCCGTGCTACATCCACTTTTTAACCATTGTCGATAAATCACTTTTTTTTTAAATTAATGGTAAAACAGATTTGAATTTTTTAAATTATTTTAGTTTTCGACATTTCATTCATGGGATACGCATTAGCGTATATACATTAATTAACTTTGGAAGAGCATTTTGAAATCTGTAAAGCCAATTAAAAAAACTATTCGTAAAATGTCTTTTCTTATTATATCACTTACTTCTTTCTCTTTCTATGCTTAATTAAAAATATTATCGAAAAATAGGTAAAAATAAAATAAATAAATTTATAGATGAAAATTAATGTGTATTCAAAATTAAGGTCTATGAGATTATAGGAAAAAATTTATCTATGTAAGTATATGTATATTATTATTACATTATAACAAATGAACAAAAATAATAAATATTTTTTTCTCCATTTATATTATAACACTTTCTTATTTCGAGCGTACGCGCGCACGCACACGACTGCAAAATTTTTGCGAAATTCTATTATATCTGTTTCTATAAATGCATTATATTCATCATATTCAAAGCAATTTATTAAAAATACAAATGCAATATAAAAATGATAGTTATACAAATAGATTTCTAAATTATCAAATGTGAAAATGCAATTTACATGACTTATGCTGAATTGTTTCAATTTTGCTCAGCAAAATTGTTGTAATTGTTGAAAAGTCGATCGAAACAATTAGATATCTCATGCATTAATTTACTAGCAAGCGACTCGTTGTAAAAAGAGTAAAATTGCCACAAGTATGCCGACGGCTGTCACCAGCGAGCCTGCGAAAGAAAGAAATAAAAATTCAAGCAACTCGGTTAAGAGTTAAGCCGAATTAGTTTGTGACGGCGCAATTAAACGTAATTGACCTTTGCATGGCTCTCCTTCCTTGCACACGCATTGATGATTCTTACACTCCATTGAATCCGAAAAATTGTCGCCCGTGTAGCACTCGTAACTGGACGAGCAAGTAAAGTATAAGGCTGTGAAATAATAAAGTAAAGTTGAAATTTGAAATCTGATTCTCTCCAAAAATCAAATTGATTAACTCTATAAAGCAAAAAGCACAAATTTGATAAGCCTAAATAAAGTAATTGCGTGAAAATTTATTAAAATTATAGTTGATTGGTATCGCTTCCGAGAAGTTCGAATAATGCTTATCCATTAACTCTTTCCGTTTTTCTGCTGTCTTTTTAATTCCGCAACTTTTTGATTTCTTTTTCCAGCGCAGAGAAACCTATCTCAACCAATTGTCTTAATTTCTTTGTGTTTATGGGCAAATAAAAATACGCACCTCGACTCTGTACGCATTGTCTGGTCTCGTTTACGAAATGATACCCTGTGATACACTGACACTGTTCATTGATGCATAATGCGTAATTGAAACTTTCCTGGCACACGTCAGTATTTACTTGGCAGCGATCGCCGATTCTAACAGGTCCTGCAACATTTCTTCTTTCAACTATTTGCCGAATACGAAGATATGGCACGATCTTCAATGTCTTCCGCAATTTTTCTCTGTATTTTAATGCGACGAGAATTGTGACTTTGCTTACTGCCAATGCAATGTGAAGAATTATTGCTGTCCAAGAAGAAGTCATCTTTGCACGCACAGACGTGCTGCTTGCATTCGCCATTTGCTATGCTTCGACATGCTCCATCGTCCGAGCAACTCAGCCCAACAGCTACATAAAACGAGCGTAAGAAGATCTTATTATATCCATGTATAATTTTATCTTATTTGAAAAAAACGAAGAAAAAGAGAAAATGTAACAAGTACCTATAGATTTTGGTAACGAATTGCCTAACCGATTGATCAAAAATTAAATCAGAATAACACAAACGAA
Organism: Tetramorium simillimum; assembly: GCA_011636635.1. Classification (NCBI taxonomy): domain Eukaryota; kingdom Metazoa; phylum Arthropoda; class Insecta; order Hymenoptera; family Formicidae; genus Tetramorium; species Tetramorium simillimum. The sequence goes on from VBVQ01001235.1 coordinate 3,194, forward strand.
GGAAAATTTAAAAAGTATAATAAATTATAGGTACTATAATATATGTCGACAACAATATCTTTGCATTTGTTGATTTGCACCAAAACTGCGCTTCTCAACTTGCTTCCATGTTACATTGCGATTCTGATTATTTTTCGCTTAGAAAATAATGAATAACAAACTTACTGGCGATGCACTTTGTTTTATCGAGGCTCGGCGAGTGATACGGATCGCATAAGCAGGTCTCTTGCCATCGACAAAATGCATTCTCAATACAATCGATGTCCCTCTCGCATTTCTCGCCAACATAGGCAATAGTGCGCTCCGCTAAAACCAGCAAAAAATGCTCCAATTATTACTGATAATCGATTAATTGTTGGGAAGACAATTACAAATTAAATGGCGGTGAATTATTATCTGGAAATTAATCTAATTTTTTACACAATCTACTATCATAGTTCGATAACGATCAATTTCAAATAACGTAACAATCTAAGAGATATAAAATTAAATTTTTTAGATTATAAAAATACAAACGTGTGTAAGAGATATCTAACAATATCTAAAAAATTACAACGTTTTCTAAAGTTGAAATTTGAAGTTAAAATTCGACTGTTTGAGAAATTGCGACTTATCTCAAATGTGTGAAAAATATAAGATATAAATTTATGAGCTCTCGAGAACATCTTCATTTTATCTTCTATCTATCTATCCATTTATTCAAAAGACATTTGCAAAAAGAATCTATATAGTTAAATTTCGTAAGCTTCTTTGCCGCGTGGGAATAGCACAATACAACTGATTTGCGTTAAACTTCGCGTCACGTGGAAATTACGCAATAATTCGAATACACTCACAATCCTGCTGAGAGAAGGCACAACCGACGAGCGAGTAGAGAATGAAAGAGATGCAGATGAGAGCCGTCATCAGGAAACAAAATCTGTACTCAAGTGCGAACGTGAAACATACCCAAACGACTGTCAGATAACAGTTTCACTACGTAACTTCCACGGAACATACGCCCTGGTCAGATAAACATCTTATCTCTAGGTGTAGCCAGCGATATCTCGTTCAGAATGAATCAGAGGTTTCATTTGACGAACGAAACAAGAATAAGAATGGCAAAGGCATCGATGTTTTCTTTGATTTAAAACGTGGGAAGAATGCGAAAGCGCTCCCCTCTCTTTCGACCGATAATTTAATTTAACCGTTGCTATCACGGACTCATAGCGGAAAGAAGAAGTAGTTAAATTAAGCAACGAATGTATTCATGACAAATCGCGGCTTATGAAAGACATTAAAATGTCGAGTAATGTTGTTATTTCTCGACGTTGCGTTGTGTAAATTGAAAACAAAAAATATGTCGTGCCATCAATTTACGAATTCACAATCGATCGACGGAGCCAAGAGTGGGTCATTTTTCGTGTTGCGTTTATTGAATGTCATTTATACAAGATCGAAATACAGAAATTGTAAGAATGTTAAGTCATTAACATTATTACTGCGATTGGTACCGATAAATGGGACATTTTTTCTTCATTATAAATCGGGGACGACGATCGAACAAAGAAAGCGCTGAAACGGTACCAATATGTTATAATACAATCGAGTATCTTCGTTCAATTATGTGTTAGGGTAATTAACCAAGCATTCATTCGATGACAATTCATGCCGTGATAGCAATTATTCTGCTAATTCATCAGATTCATTATCGTTATGTAAAACGTGGCTTTATACATCCGCACTCTCGCGCGATATTCTTTACGCATCGTGTTTAATTCGTCAGTAGCAATTCACACCGCAAGTCGCATTTATCTCATTGGCAGCTCGTAGAATACGACGTGCATCGGAAATTACAAGGAAATGAAGGAAACGTGGCAAATATTTCACTTAAAATGTTAGCAGATATTTATAAACATTATATATATTTATACACAAGTCAATATTTATAAATAATACGTACGTAATATATCAGTGAAAAATATCAGCAAGTGCAACAGATACTCATAGTTGTTGATTTTCAATTAAAAATGTATAACAATCGTAAAATATCGAAAGGTATAGTCTTCTATAACAAATATTCAAGTATAGGAATCTTAGGTATAGTTTTATTTAGATCTAGTTTTATCTGATTTTTATATTACAAGAATTGAAATTGATTGAGAGAAGGACGAGCTACACGAACAATGAAGTAAACGAATTATAATAAACGCTACAACGAAATAAGCGATGCAGGAAATGAACATATTATAAAAGGAACAAAAACGTGAAACGAACTTAAATTGCAATTAAAAAAAATGTGCAAATAAAAAGGCTCATAAGAATAGAGAAAAGTGAACATTTTGCGAAATATAAATAAACATATTTATAAATAAAGATAAAGAGTTTTTCATGTTTAAAGCTAAATTTTTTTTGTGAAAAAAGAAAATATGTTATGGAAAATGTGCTAGGCAGATGAATCAACAAAGTATAGAGATACTGGAGATTGTTATTAGTAAACGATAACAATGATAGCTCACAAATCTTTAAAACACAAGGCATACGTGTAAAACGCAAATACGCTTTCATTTTGTGTTCCTATTTGCATGATTTAATAACAATAACAGCAACGACAATGGCAATAATAATAATAATTTTATTATAGTGTGCGTAATCTAAATAAGTAATATGAAATTATATATATGTTAAATTGGGAGCAAAAGTATAATGAGAGGATTGCATAAACAGATAAGATATTAACAATAATGCAGTTTACAAATCTAGATCTGTAATATGATTAAAATAACAATAAGACATAATAACAATGATAATTTACGTGTACGAATATGACTTAAAATATATAAAAATTATTATACACGCTGTAATAATGTAAAGAATCATATAGAGTAATAAATATAGAATATATATACATAGAATAAAATAACTTAGCAATTAAAAAAGATATTAACAAATATCAGTGAAAAGATTTATGAAAACATGATACACAAGAATGTGAAATGAGTAGAAAACTTTCAATAACCGAATTAACTTTATATAATTAATACAGGATGCGAAGTAATAATATATAATTTTATCTATCACGACTAATGTAAAAAATAAAATAGGTACATATATTGATTTAAATGAGAAGCAATATAATTTTATGTATTTTGTAATGATTAATGTAAGAAGTAAGATATATTTAAAATTTAAAAGTGAGAAATAATGTAACGATGTTAACAAAGAAATTCAAGACAAAGTCAAGGCATTAACGAGAATCATGCTCGATACTCGTGTATTGTAATAACGGAAAATTTGAAATAAAATGATCCTGCAAAACTCGAACATGTTATATAATAGCAATTATAGATATTGAAGTTTAAATGCATGTTACATGGCGTTACATTAACATAGCGCGTGAAAATGCGTGATCGGATTAATTGGTATCCTTCGAAACCGTCCGGAGCTGGAAGAAGATTAGCGTCGTCGCAGAGAGGGAGGATAGACGTAGAGAGGGACAAACACAGAAATGTATTTGCGAGCAAGCGGTCGCGGGGTGAGGACAGCGAACGGGACGCCGAGAAGGAGGACTCGACACGCGGACTCGATTCTTTGAATTCACGTTCGCCAGTCGCGCGCGCGGTGCCGATGCTCGATCGCGGACCGATCAGATCTTCATAACTGACCGTTCGCTCGCCCGATCGAGAGCTCGGTGAGAGAAACAAACGTGAATTTCATCGAATCGCTTTCGAAAGCAGGAAAGATGAGTCCAGCCGGTATAAAAACGTGCGTAGTTCTAAGCATGATCGTGCTGGTGATCAGTCTTACGAACGCAGATGGGATCGGTGAGTATACTCTTTCTCTCTCGCGGCTAACGTGAATCTATCTGCCTTGTTAATTTCATACAGCACGCGTGCGGTAATTTTATAGAATTTTCAATCGCAACGATTTTCACGCTTTTCGAAACTCGGCGACATGAATTTCAAGCATGTACGCTCAGCATGAGAACGACGAAATAATGTTTACGCTATACCATAAACATCATCCAGTTACCATCAAAATATTCGGGTGACCTTTTCTTCTTTGCCTTATGGAATTTGTCTCACATTTGTTCCTAAACTCTCTCACACGAGTCTAAATTAAATTAATTACAATTATTGAAAAATATTTTTCAGGTTCCAAAATATTATAAATGCTAATTAATTAATGGTACATGGCGATAATTTAAAATTTATAAAAATGTACTTATTGAAATTAAATTACGATGTGTTACGAATATCTCAGATTTATTCCGAATAACTTTTAATATTAATAATTAATTATTCGCTAATAATTTTATTATTAATTAAACTACTAAATAATAATAATTAGATTTTTTATTTAAAAATTTACTCCAAATTGATCAAGGAATTCTTAGTAACCTGTAATGATTATACTTGCTTAATTATAATGTTTGGATCAAGTGCGACACTATACAATAATACTGATCAACGATACAATTTAGGATAATATAATTCACATGAATTGTTATGTGTATGAATTGCAATAATGTAATTTCCAAAATGCAAAATGCAAAATGCACGTTTCCGCTTATTTCATCATTTTTAATAACTAACTTATCACTTTAATAACTAACTTTGTATAAATAAAAAAATGTTCTCCAGATAAATCATCGGCATCTTCTGAGTCATACATATGTATACACAATGCTTACATATTTTCAGCTTTTCAATGAATTTATAGCAAGTGACCGTGACATATGCGTACCATAATTACATTAATTGATTATTGAATATAATATTCAGACACGCGTTCATAATCTCGATCTCAAACTTAACAACGGCCACAGATTATTCGTATATAGACTTTTTTTGCCATACCAAAGCGTTTATGTTTGTTGGAAGTTTTCGATTTTTGCAAATTAATTCGTACACCTCAGATAAATTGAACATTTTAAATACATCTTTAATTGAATCGGTTTTGCTAAAAACACGCGTGCAAATAAAAGATTGAAGAAATTTGTCTCACGTATTAGATAAGTCATGACCGTTATGATTTACAATCAAATAAGTAGAAGATGTATTAATATATCATCGGGCTGAATTTTTTATGCTTATTAACATTTTTCGTGAAAATTTTTATATACATTTTTCATTTAGCAAATTACCCGCCGGTACTAATGCGATATAACGGAGGAAGGAGAGAGTGGGGAAAAGACATTCTAAAAAAATATGTATTAATAAACAGTATTAAATTGATTATCAATTTAATTATATGATAGAGTACTATTCTAGCTACAGTTTGAGACTGCGCTTTCCGTAGTCTCAAATTTGATAAAAATTTATCTATTAACCCATTTCCGCCCAAGTGACTTATAGAACGAATTTGTGTGGAAATACAATACACAGCAGCCAAAGAGATCCAACATACGTATATCATTGTGTATTTCCATTATCTTATAAGATTTGTTAAAATGACGAATAACGAAAAATAATTTGCAACAGCAACTTATATAGATCTGTTTTCTTACCAAATCATCAAGTAACAAACGAGTTTTTGTTCCGATAATCGAAACAATTTTCTTAATGTATAATATAGTGGTTTTTGATCATTTTTCTAATAATGGAAAACTGGATAATAAACACACTGATGCAGCCTTTATCTATCGCTCTTGAAAAGTTTTTCTTCGTTTGCACTTTCTGAAACGACTAATTCAATTGCAGATACACTTATCCCGTGTCTAAATACATCACATTGTAGAAGCATGCCAACACTTCCACCAGACACTTTTTGCAAAGATGGATTTTGCTTTTGTCCGAACGTAGACACTGACGTTCAAGCTTGTTCTAGCATTAATGCATCTATGCACGAACAAAAAATTTCAGGTGATACGATGGGAAACTTTATTCGAATAAAAGTCGTTGTCTTTTTCATCGATTTTTCCGAAAATGACTACGTTTCTAAGGTAATTCTTTTGTTTTTAGGTCCGGTGATCCATCGAGTGTGCAGGCACAATCATGAGTGTAACTTTACGGGCGGAATGTGCAACAGTACTACTAGACAGTGCGGTTGCTTAAAACATTATGTGCCGTCGAGCAACAAAACACATTGCGTTAAAAGTAAGCGTAGAGAGATACAAAAATTTTTTTACAAAGATTGTATAAAAGTCAAATGCAGGAGCGATCTTAAAAATTTTTCTAGTTTAAATATAATTTAGCATTTTTTGATTTAGCAATATATGTAATTATTCATTTTTAACAATTTTAGTAACTAATCTTAACATTTATACGATTTTTTAAACAGAGATCCATTCGCTCGAGGCTTCTTGCATAGATGAAACTCAATGTTTAGCGATTTTACCGAACGTTACTTGCAAGTATAATAAATGCGTTTGTGTTCCTGGTTATCATTATGTAGACAACGCATGCTCGAAAATAGTCGGTAAGTGTTATAATAATGTCTATTTCTCATAGAATATTACACATAAAGGAAGATTAACAATTAAAGTTTTTTTTATGATCTGAATATAATTCCTCGATTTTTTCGATTCGCGCGTCGATCACAGTATGATCTTATCATGAAAAATCTTTGATCGGCAAACATGTCCTTGAATTATTTTGTATAAATAAAAGGGATAAATGTGTGAAAGGATTAATTTAACCTGTAGAATTACTCGCAGTAAAACTTTTAACTTTATAATTTATTATGTCTAATCTGGTATGCCTTTCAAATAATATGATAAAAATGATCAATTTTATTTGTGCTAACAAAACACGGGTATTAAGTTCTTAAAAATTAATTGCCGATTAAAATAATATGAATATATTGTCTAAACTATTGTCTAAACTAAATATACATATTCAGAGAAGAAAATTAACTAAAAACGTGAGGAAAAATAATATCTTGACTACATCATATGAAATTGCGATAAAGAAATGAATGAAGGTTTATTAACTAAGAAATATAATGATAATAATTAATTAATTGTAGGAAATATGGTTGAATGAAATATAAGAAAATAATAATATAATATAATTGTATTAATGTGAAAACTATATTATCGATATAAAAGTTGTGTAATGTTAATAGCATTAATGACTCAATAAAAAAAATTGTTTTAATCGAAAGCATATAATCATCATTGATTTATAAAATCTATAGTTATATTGTTGTCTTGCTATTTTATTACTATCTAATAATAATCGTGCAACTAAAGAAATAATTTTTAACACATCCAGCTGTATCAATATAATTCCACTAGCAATTTCTATATTATTGTTGCAATTACAAATATTAAATTACATATCTATCCTGATTATATATATTTTCATAATTCTCAATCATTTTCTCATGATTTTCTTTTCATGATTTTGCAAAACCCTTGCAGATGTCATTAGAATTCAGTATTATTTGATTTTCTCTGAATTATGTTTACAGGATATAATGAACCGTGCACGAAAAATCAAGAATGCTCGCACATCGAGGGTAGTATCTGCACTGACAATATGACATGCGGATGCGCGGCCGAAACGGTGTTGAACATGGATGGTAACAAGTGTATATCAGTTGCCAAAAAGATTGGTAACGAATGCACGGAGTCAGTACAGTGTGCGGCAACGTTCGAGTTTTCAATTTGCGTCGACAACATGTGCCAGTGCGAGAATAATTTTCATTACGAACATGAGATGACGAGATGTTTCCCTAACAAAGGTATTTATTTAAAAAATATACATATATTATAATACATATATTAAAAATATACATATATTTTAATTGAAAGAACATTATTATCGTGTATTTATGAAATCTGTATACGGAAAAAACAAACATAGTTGGATTAACATGACATGTTTGGTTCAACAAAATTCGATTAGACTGAACAGAATTTTTGATTATTATAATGAAATATTCTAATAACCAACCAGAACATTTGGTTCTAGTAACGGTCGATGTTTGATTACTGCTGATTCAGTTAGTATCTAAGTGTCTAGTTATTATAACTACATAGCATGGTTAGACGAACGTAACATGTATAATTGATAAAATTGAACATAATTTCTAGTTATTATAATTAAATTCTAGTACACAACCAGAACATTTTATTGCTTTCACTAGAATGCAATCATATTTATTTATTTATTTAGTTACCTATACCAGAATATGTGTAACTAAACTTGTCTGCTTGTCTTCACCAGAAACGCGTTACCAAAATTATCAAGTTAACTTAATCAAAAGTATGGATCATTTATTTTTCACCAGACATTCTGGTTAATATATTTAGATTTCTGATTGATCCAACCAATTTTTTTCCGTGTAGCTATTACAGTTGGCTTAGCGCGAGCCTTTAATCGACAATTCCCCTACAAAAATCGTCTCAGATTTTTAAAAACTCCCAAAATCCCTCTCTCCACATCGTGTCAAAAGAAATAATAAAATTAATCCATTTCACGTTTTTCAGCGATCGGCGAGGAATGCGCGAACAGTTACGAATGTTATCAGGCCGAAGATGACAAAAAAAATCCGCCGATCAAGTCTGTGATGTGCGACTCTAACAAGTGCACGTGCGCCGACAATTATATCTTCTGCAATAATAAGTGCATTAGCATTAGTGCCGGTAAGTGAAAAGTAATGTATTTAACATGCATCTTATGTAAAACAAGGAAATTATTCACTCGGAAGATATATTTCGATTTTAATCGCTTTTATTGGCAAATTCTTGCTTAACGCACTATACATTTGCAGGCTCAACCTTCGTTGCATCCTTGCCGATAATTATCTTTGTGATACTTACTTCCTTTGTATAAAGTGCAAAATGTGATTTCCTCAAAGAGGCGTACTCGTTAAGTCGTTACTTTGGGTGATGATGCAACATCATACACCTGCACGAAAAAGTTAATCTCAAGAAGGAAGAAACAAATAGAGCTGTGTGCCGTGGCTAAAAAGGCAATCATTCTCAGATTATTTATTTAAGTGTTATATATAATTATTTATTATCATAATTATTAGCAGAGAGACGTTTCTTATGTCCGTTCTACAACAAGTCGTAAACAAATAGACCAATCATAGTCAGTCAATCATATTACAATGTAATAAGAATGCTTGACTGATTTATGCTTAATCGATTTACCTACGATCTTACGACTACAATTTATTGTAGAACGGACCTTAAGGATTGCTGATGCTGCACCCGTGAATTTCTTACGAGTAATAAAAGTCTTTGCAAAAATATTGCGGTGTATTAACATACACCGCATACATTTCAAACGGTGTCTTGTAAATCAAAATGCATGCAATTCTAAGAACTCGCTCTGTAACTATGTACGTGTGTGCGTATACGTGTGCATGTGTGTTTGTGAGACTGTGAGATGAGAATTCGCGAGTGAGAAAGAAAAATGAGGAAAAGAGAGCGAGCGAAATCTAATTGTCCAAGCTTTGATGATAAATTACAGCTTTATTGAGTAGATTTAAATGATCATACTTGCAGTTGATCTGTGATATATTTAAAATGTACAATAATATATTTAAACGCGATACAGTCGAAACAATTTAGATAACACTGTTCGACAAAAACAATGTAATAGAAGCCTTTACACTGAATGTGTCTAGTAGGTAATCAAGTAGTAAGTTCTAGCTAATCAGTCAACGACTAAATTTATTTCATAAAAAGTAACTATTTGATGGTAAACTATTTGATACTAAACACATTCGCGGTATAAACTAGGACAATGAGATCTTTTCAAGCGCAACGTAAAAATTGGCCGTATTCATCACTTTTATTTTTGCCATTAATCGCCAAGGTTATAGTATACTTTCCGTAATACCGGAATACTTGCGTAAAACCGGACGCGAGTAAAAAAAAAGAGCAGCGTGAAAACGAAATAATATCAAGCAATTGCGCAGCAAAATACTCGCGGTGAAGACAACGGCGGAGCCTCGAACTTGACGCACTGACATGTTTAAAACCACTTCGCGTCCCATTCAATTAACGCGGTTATTAATATGCGTTATATGTTGATGTGATCTGTAGCGCTGCTGTTTCTTATTGTTAGTACAATGCAAATTGGGTAAAATTCACAAGCGCGGAAGAAAAGACTTAATTGTTTGAGATCCTTATTTTTTTCATGCGCTTCTTCTTTTAAACCAAGCCACAGATATACACGATGTCCAGATAACCAGTTAATTTTGCACTACTTTTGCGATTGTTTAACGGAAAGTAAATTAATGAACAATGACAGAGTTTCTTTCTTTTCAACTTATTACTCTAAGATTGTAGATATTTGTAACTGTGGCACGGTTTTAAAAGAGAGCAAATGTCAAAACGTATTATATATGTATACATATTGCATATCATAGAAATTTTATATTTATGTACAGGAATAATATAGAAGCTTCGAAATGTTGACGTACGCCTTTTCAAAATCAATTGAATTAAAGCACTCCTCTACGTTTATTTAGTTTAGTATCGACATCCCTTTTGTACTATTTTAATGAAAATGTTATTTCAATGAAATTCACTGAACTATCAGTAAAAATGTTAGTAAATATTTTATTACAAAACTATATACACATACATAATATTATATTTTATATGTTATATTACAGTGGTATGTTATGTAACGCGCGATTTCTTAAATACATTTCTCATGTAAATGAAACGATTTAGTTCGTCATTTATATTCGTATGACTCTTGGTCTCGTTCGAGTAAATAGCTAATATCGTTAAGCGCATTTTGTATAATATCATCAAATGGGCAGAATACGATAATTGTTAATACAATTAAACAGTTCTGTCTTTTTTCATTTCCATTATTGCTACAATAAAATATATAATAGATTTATACAGTCAAATATTTTATTATAAAACTATATACATAAAATATTTTCTTTATATATTATATTGTGGTAATACATATAGCATACTTCTTAATCTTACATTATTCACGTGATTCTTTTTAATATAATTATTCGCGGAGAGTGTATTTTGTATATCAAAGTTTTATTTCAATTTTGTTCTCAATAAATAAATAATTAATTAATTGGGTCTCTCGAAATTTTATTTAAACTGGTAACAATAAAATTGATTTTAAAAATTAAATTCGATTACATTTTATAACAGCAGTTTTATGTTACAGAATATGTTACAGAATTGTCAAGTATACTACATTAATAATGTATTATAATTATACTGTAAATTAATTATACTATACTAATAGCGAATACTAACTAACGTCAGCGTTGAGATGTGTGGCAATTATTGTGACAGTTTTGATAGTTTGTTAGGCTATTGAAAAAGATTTAAAAGATTAAAAATTTTCTTAATCTTAAATTTTTATAAAATGATAATAATGAAAAACAGCTCGCGCGAAGCTCTGTTACACTCGCGATATAACGTGAACCCGAATAAATCACTAATGTTGGAAAAATTTGCTGTTTAAAAAAAACAAAGAAAAAAATTATTATCTTATGAAAAATAGCACAAAACATCTATCCATGCACTGTCGTTCTCGCATAATGCCATCAATGGAAGTCCACATCACCTCCATCTGTGTTGGAAAGAGAAATAAAAAGACTATTCCACAAGAGAAGATGTTTATATAAATTACAAGACGCAATTAGATAAAGCTGCGTTAACAGAGACTTCGATGACCGCGAAATTTGAGAATTTCCAGAGTTCCAAATCGTTATAAGAATTTCATCGAACATTTGCCGATGCCGAGAGCAGGTTTTTTGAAGGAATGGCGGGACTCCCAAGGAGCCAGCCGAAGACGCGAGTGAGGGAGCTGCGGAACGTTGTACTGTTAATCGCGTTTTGCTTCGCTACATGGAGTGCAGTCGCCGACGCGCACGGCCAGCGCGAGCATCTGTTTCATCGAGAGTGAGTTATAATAATTGTGACGGAACATTGCGAACTTGAAGGAAAGTAAATTAAAAGATATCGCGGAAATATTACGAATTAATAAGAACAAAACAACAAGTGCAATCGTAGAAAAAATGTGATGGAAGAAGATAATTTTTTTAAAGATAACAATTAATATAATAGAAATACTTCAGGTAAAGTCCTAATGTGAGTATAATACTCGAGTTGAATAACAATTCGATTTTAAAGAAAAGTATCGAGAGATATCGCGCCAATATTATATATACATAAGAAAAAACAGATATAACATATATTGCTGGAGAAATGTGATAAAAAAAGTATCTATGCATATACATTTAACAAAAGTAATTAGTATAATAAATATGTCTGTGTGAGAGATATAAAATCTTACCGTGAATGTAAAAATGAAACTTAATATCAAGTAATGATTTTAAAGTAAAGTATAAAAAGATATTCGCGTGAGTACTTATTACATGTTAATAAGAAAAAGTAGACGCAACATTGTGAAACGCAATAAAAAAAGAAATCAAAGAATACCAAAGAAAATATCTTTAGAAAAGGAATTAATATAGATTATAGGATATTAGAATAGGATTATAGAATATGGAATATTGAGAAATATAAAATCATATTGTGAATGTAAAAATCAAGCTAAAAATATTATAGTATAATGAAGTCAAACAAAAAATCGAGAAATTATATCATGAATATTACATGTTAACAAGAAAAAACAGATATAATATTATTGAAGAAACACAATAAAAAAGCGTGAAAAAAGTTTTTAAAAAATAATTAATATAACAGCAATACTTAAAAAATATAAAAAATCATATCGCGAGTGTAAGAAATAAACTAAAAAATATTACATGAACTAAATGTAGGGAGTTTAAAGGAAAGAGTCAAGATATCGCGTGCTGGGAATATTACATATTGATAAAGAAAAGTAGATCCAAAGAAATATCGTAAGAGAAACGCGACAGAGAAAAGTATCGAAGAGAACGGTTTTTGGAAAACAATTAATCTAATAGAAATACTGAAAAATATAAAATCACAGTGAATGTAAAGATTGAATTGGATATTGAGTTATAATGTAACATTCTTTTTTAAGAAAATATACTACAAAAATAAAGTAAAGTTAAAAGAAAGAGACTGGCAGAACAAACGCAATTTTGAAAAATATTTTCTTTAAAAAATTAATTCAATCTTCTGATTTAAACATTAACGATACAATTATTGTGACAAGTCGAATGTTTCCCAATATTCTTAATGAAAATTATGACAATTAAAATGTCATTTCACGCGAGATGCCAGAAGATAAGTGAAACAGAAAATTTATTAAATAAAAAGAAAAATAACCATATATGATCCGAGCTGGATCTTGGTAGTCTAATAACATTTTTGCGTAAATCTTTATATACTTACTTCAACTCAATAAACTGTGTTCCGATTATTTATCGGTTTTTATAACGTAGATCCTAATTGGAGAATAGTAAGTCCACGTAATTAAAATAAATTGAGTAAACTGAGTTGGAGAAAAACATATAAAAATTGATGCAAAAATATTATTGTTAGACTATCAAGATCCAGCTCGGACTGTATATGAATTTCTCTTTTTTTATTTAATTGTATATTCTCATGGTCCCATGTCATTTATTATTGTCTACAAAATTTTTTATTTGATTATCAGATCGTGAGATTAAAAATTAATTCTCTCGAATAATTGTTGAAACGAGTAAAGTGATTTTTATTTAATCGAGTAATCGCGCGTTTCAATTTGGGAGAAATCACAGGCACGACTGTGATTTCTGTGTGGAAGGACAGTACTTTTATGACCCAGTAATCTTTTCTTCTCCTCCGTGGAGAATCGCGAAGATCACGGAGTCGTGGAGACCGGATCTACGCTCCTGGTTCTCACAGTTAGGTGAATGTCGAGTAGAACCGCTCATAATTAAAGAACAAAGGGGGGCCCTGTTTCCTACGGTTGCCTGTTATTCGATTTAACAATGTGTTTTGGAAGCGAGATTGCAGCACATCGGGTCTTCAACGAAGCTCGGAGTTGCATAAACTGCTAGCGCTGCGCAAGTAATGCCGGACATCATTAAATCAACGTACTTACCGTTGCTTTAATGTCACTGGTTAATTAAATCATTAACAATTGTTAATGTTACGTCGCGATTGACAAAGATTGCTTAATTGATTTAATTATTCGTTTCTCATTCTATTCGAGTCTCGTTTAAATTATTTCTTTTACGTTTATTTTTTTACAAGACGATCGCTTTTACACGGTCAATCACATTACGATTATCGTAACGTGTGAAGTGTTCGAGCAAAGATTCAGCGAATACACATATACACACATATATAGCGCTCGAACAATTTTCGCTAACAATACGGTACTGTTGACACATAACAATGGCTCCTGCTGTTGTACGTTGTAGCATCGCGTTGCGCAACGCAAACCGAAACTATAGAAACGTAGGGTACTAAACTCGTTTGTTCGCCGCGATCGACCTTCGAGCGTTCACGGGATCGTCATTGAAATCCAAAGCGGAGAACTTCGCCCACGGTTATCGTGTCGGCAGAGCCGCGGGGCACTGAAAAAGCAGCTCGTAATCGCCTTGGAGCGCTTGGATAATGAAAACGCGAAGGCGGAAGTTTCGGCTCTACATAACGTACAACGAAATACAAAATAAAGTATTATATCTGATATAGACGAGAAGTAACTAAAATGCGGAGAATTTCGAAACGAAACTTATCGTATTATTGGAAAATTGTAGGATTCGCCTTGAATTCTTTTGCATCCGAATATAAAATGTTCCTCCTGCGGTTTGCATCCTGCGGAGCGATGGTGTTTTTTACACAATTTTCAACGCAATTTGCACGTGTTGGCGCATTTGCTGTTAGGACATCGCGCTTCGATGTGCGATTCTAATTTAAATCGAACGGGACCAAGGCGCGTTAGAACGATTTAGCACCTGTTGCTCGTCAGCGACAAACTCGACACGCATAAAGCCGTTTTCAATGATTACGACCGATGAATGTGCGATATTTGCACAAATATTTAAATCGTAGCCGTCGCCGCTACGGAGCGGGAAATACTGTATATTCTGCCTGTCGAAATCGACGAAACAAGACGATGCTATAGCGACGATGCTATAGCGAACTTACTCGCACGCGATCGTTTGTGAATTGGAACGTCTAAAATTAGCCGTCTAAAATTACCTGAAATCACACGATAATTACTAATTACCTGACTTGAGACTTTGATCTAAATTTGATATACCTAATGATCGTAATTATCTGGCGTAAGTAAATGTCTATAGATTATAACGAAAGAAAGATTTCCCAAGTCGGGAATTAATTAAATTTTGTCCTTTGCAAATTTTGAGTTCAACAATGAAGAAAGTTTAATTCGATCAATCTATTGATTGAAAGTAAAGACTTACGTAACTTTTTGATTATTCGCCGGAAGTTTTAAGTTCGTGCCAGATCCCTTGTTAATTAGTTTCGAAAGTCGGAACGCAAATTGATCGTGAAAAATCGATCGCACGCTAAGCGATTCCAATGATTCAAGTTGGAATCTCATAATCTTTTGTACGGAATGCCTAACGAGATCTCGTGACTCCGGCACAGTTCCAAATCGATTTCGTTGGGAACCAATCGAATGACGGTAGGTCCGTCGATGCCTCGCCTTGGACCGACGAGGAAGAAGCGATAGACAATGTCGAGGGATCCGACGATGATCGCGCGGGATACGCCTCGATGATGTCCATCCGAGGCTATATAACCCACGTATCCCTACCTTGTACGATTGCGCAACGATCGAACGGGCCAGGAAACAATGCGAACGTCGTCGTGAGATAAACGCAGAGCCGATTGTCGGAATCGTGACGTGGCGGCCGGGCCCTCGAATGATCGCCGTCTCAATCTCGGGAGATCCGGAAAATGACGGCAAGTCAGCGGCGCCGGTGAGGATGAAACGTTTTGCACGCGGCGTTCGTCCGCCGTCGTCGCGAGGATGACGAGGACGTGGACGGTATGCGGCTTCACGGGGCTCCTCGTCCTCGTGCCTGTTACCGTCTGCGCGACCATCACCTACGACGTCAACGTCAACGAGGACTCGTTCCTGCGATGCAACGATCGCAGTAACGCTAATCGCAGCAACAGTAAGCAAACTGACAACTTTAAGCCGGAAAGAATTAATAAAGACGAGAGCGTACCGGAACACGCAATAAACGTACTGTGAAATGTGAAGAGTCTTTGATCATTTACTCTTCACGGATCTAATCGATTTTTAGTCGTCAGATCGTACTTGCTGTGTCATTCATCAACAAACGTACAAAGCTGATTGCTTCATACATCCGACGTCTCTTTATTTTCTAACTAAACATAGATACAATTCTACGTAATTTCTTTTTCTCTTTATTTTTCCTCCATTATATAAACTGTAATACGTACGGTATGAAAATGACTAGAAGCACAAATTTTAGGCGTAACATTCGGTTTATATTCAAATTGGAAAATAATAAAAATAACTGCGACAACAAACGAATTTTTTTTAACAAACAGGCAAATTTCTCTTTTTTTTTCAGAAACCTTCTCACAGTGTAAATACGATGTCGACTGTATTCCGAATGCGTTTTGCCGGAACCAGCAGACCTGTTCGTGCAAAGACGATCACATCGAGTTTAGAAGTAATAACAACTACAAATGTTTGAGAGGTACTCTTCGTTTTTCTTATCACATTCTTTATACGTGATATCAATGTTGATATTACGCATCAACATTAATAACGTTCGTAAACTGAGAATGAAATGAGATTTAAAAAAAGTCCTAGAAATAGAAAGCACTGTTCTAGATCTCGATCTAATTATTCGAACAGTCGGGAATGATGTCGTCGACCTCAGAAACGAGATCCCGCGGAGATATCCGTTCATCCCTATTCCTATTCGTTCCTTTCTCACGATCCCGCCTCACCTGGAGCGTGTCGTTCGTCGTGCTCGTTGAACCGACAGAGATCGCGAATAATTTCTATGAATGAGTCAGAACGGCGTAAATCCGTCCCTTTCGACACGATCGTAAAGCGATTGAATAAAGTTGGTTTCTAGAACAAAGAAAAAGTCCAACAACATTCTGTCAACATTTTATGATTAACCCTTTAGCTCCCACAGTAGCAAATTTACTGCTACATTCACTTTAAAGTGAATTTAAGAGTAATAAAAGTATAAAACGTAAATTTTTTATATTAGCCTCTTAGATATGCTATTATACATTCAAAAAAACCATTTTTAGTTCTCAAATAAAAAAAGTTTTAAACAAAAATTCATATTTATCATTTTCTATAACATATTAAAAGGATAGAATTTTTTTTCTAACGTTTAAGAGATCTGGGAGTTAAAGGGTTAAAGTTAAAATCATTGCAGACATTCTGTACGGTTATTTCTTTCCTCGATTATGCGAATTTTGAATTGCGCTTAAAAATTTCATTGGATTATCTTTAGCGCGTTGCGCAATATTTTTAACAACATTACCCTCACATACTTTCAATACATATGAAATGAAGAAGGCCTTATTCGAACCTAGTTAACCCTTTGAAACAGTGGTAACCTAGGCTACCACCTTTTTCTTTTTTTTTTCTCGCTCTCTCTTTGGAATCAAATTTTCACACTTTGTTCTTATTTTTAGTTCCTTAGGTATCGTAGACTTAAAAAAAATGCGGAAATGATAATGGGAAATGTTATTATAATATTCTAGGATCGTTATAAATAAATTAATTAAATTAAATTAAATTCTTTCCGATACAAAAATTCGTGCCTCAAAGGGTTAACGAGAAACGTTACGTTTCATGCCGCGAGCGTGAAACGTAACGAAATAGGCAACTTGGAGATGGACACAGAGGTATTCATAAGGTACGTTATTTCAACAGTGGCTACTCGTATCGGCGATCCCTGCGAGGAGGACATCCAATGTGAGTTTACGTTTACACCGCAGTCGGAATGTCGAGGAGGCATTTGTCAATGCGCCCACGATTCCCACTTTACGGACGGGAGGTGTTACGAGTCCGTCGGTGAGCGTTAAAACTCTTCCTGAGAAATATCTCAGCGCCAACCAGGCCCCCTTCGTCATGTATATTTATGAGAAAAATAAACAACTCGAGTAGTGCCTAATAACGAGAGACCAGAAACGAAGAGCTGTCTATTCAATGCCTCGTTTAATTTATTACTGAGGCGAAATTGTGAACGACTATTCGTATAACGTAACAACAACAAAATGACGCGGCTCGTTTTGTACCGTTAGCACTACTTCCATAATTTCATATAAATTACCTATATTTACGATTGTTTGCACAATAATCAAATGCAAAAGAAAGTCAGTTAATTGAATTAAACTTGTGGGCTTGTGTAAAATTACGATGATTATTTCTGCTTTCATTCAGGTCTGGGAAAACGCTGTCGCTCGAACCGTAATTGTCATATCAAGAATACTTTTTGCGAATACGGTTTTTGCACCTGCGGTTTGCGTCACCATGCGAATCCTGACAATACCGGCTGTCTGCCAAGCGCCAGTAAGTATTACAGCAATCGATAAAAATTATTATAAATCCAATATTTTTGTAAGAATTTTGTCCTTTAATCCTTTTCGACTTTTTATCCTCGGAATTTTTTAATTAATTTAATTTAATAATATTAATATGTTAATCTTATTAAATAATACAATAATATTAATTATAATTTTACATATAATATATAAAGTAATTAATAAATTGTATCAATTTAATATATTTTAATATATTTACTGCTTAACATAATATTTAATAAATTTAATGGAGCATTACGTTATATAAGAACGATAATAATTTATATTTATATTAGCAGTTTTCTTTAAAATAACACTTATGAAATAAAACAAGGATGAAAAATTTTCTTTGGATAAAAAGTAGTTCGAATATCATTATGGAATTCATAAACGTCTGAATTTATCAAATCTAAATTCGCGTTTTTCAGAGTTGGGCGAGTACTGCAACAGTGATGATGAATGCATCGTGGAAAATTCGAGATGTATACACAACAGATGCGATTGTAAAGTGGACTACGTGCTGGCCAAGGGCGATCAGCGGTGTTTGAAAGCTGCTTCTTGGATCGGTGAGAAGTGCGAGCAGCAGTCCCAGTGCCAACTGTTCCTGAAACATAGCCAGTGCGGTGCGAACAAGACGTGCGAATGCGTCACCGGTTCCCACAAACGCGGTCATCGATGCTTCATCGATGTAGGCAAGTACTCGAATACTTGAATTCTTGATGATGTCTTAATTTCTGAAAACAAATTTCGAGTTGAAAACAAATTAAATAAAACATGATGATTTAGAGAGCTAAGTACGAGATAGGAATGTGAATATCGTCTTGGATATCAAATTTTATAATTCGGATCGGTCACGCCGTGATTCCGATATGGTAACGCTGGAAAATTTCATGTTTCAGAATTAGGCGGCCGTTGCGAGACCCACCACCACTGTATCATCACGACTTTCAAAGACTCCAATTTCACCTGGAAATCGAAAGTGGACTGTGTTGACGGTATAAAATCGCTTAAATATACGATGATTTATTATTATTGAAAGAATTCAATTTGAAAAGTTATTTTATATCTTCTCACAGGCTTTTGCACCTGTACCGAAGGCTATACACTGATGGAGGAGCTGCAGGATTGTGTTCAATTCAGTGATAATGGTAAAAATATTTAGAATAATGTAATATTTATAATTCTTCAAGTTGGAGAGTACGTTCAGCAAACATCTAAAAGTAGATCTCTAAAAATACATATATTAAATGCATAACAATCAAGACTTTCTAATTTTGTTAATCTTATTAATGTATTTATTAATTTAATATTTTAAATTTCTTGTTTCTGTAGGTGCAACGAGATGTCAAGTATATACACTATTTTCTATCCTCATTATCGCAAGATATCTTATGCAGATGATGGACCACACATTGTATTCAGCAGCATGAGAATTCATTGATTTATTAATTTAGAATATTAAAAAATTGAAAAACAGATTATTAATTTACGTAATTTAGATATGTACTGTCGTTTTTATCATTGTATTTATTTAAATTGTTATTTAAAATGAAATACCTAAGTGTAAATTTACTACTTTAACTAATAGCTATAAGCAGCCAAAGAGAATCAGCGCTCTTTCTTAGGAAAGCAATGAAGCTATTGAATTATTAATGATACAGTTTTTTTGTTATTTTATTTATTATATTGAGTCATTAACTAGGATACACGTGAGCAAAATGTCATTCAATCTCTACACACGTAAATCATCGTGCAATAACTATAATGCATAATTGTGTGTTTTATAATTTTTACAATAATAATACTTCACTATATCCTATAAAATATTTATATTTATGTAACGCCCCATTATTTTACACGTGTAACAATATTTTTTTTCCTTTAAATTTTTTTCCTTAAAATTAAAAAAAATTTTTATCCTTGAAGAGAGATTCCGTTCTTCATCGTACTTTCATCGACCTTTCGTAATCACGCGTTCCACGTTTTTCGTACGTCTCGTAGCATCTTTACTACCAAAACGTTTCACGAAGCAGAACCTTGCCAGTCCTCCTTGATCATGTCACTGGCCTTCTCGGCGATCATGTACACTGGCGCGTTCGTATGACCGGCGATTATGGTTGGCATCACGCTGGCATCCACGACCCTGAGACCGTCGATTCCGTGTACTCGCAACTTGTGGTCCACTACTCCCGAATTTCTCCGGGTGCTCATCTTGCACGTGCCCGCGTAGTGACCTAGAGTCGTTGACACGTGACGGGCAACACAAGCCCAATATGCGTCGTTTTTAAAAGCTATGTGTTTGCATCCCGGAAATGGTACCGGCAATAGTGTAGCGTTGAAACGTTTGAACGCCTTTGTGGAAGCTACTTCGATCGCCTGCGACAAATAAAAAAGGCGTAATTAAAATTGAAGAACGATAAAAGGCTAAAGAATGCTTTATATATTATTGCTTTATTGCGGAATGTAATTCTAAATGTGTCTGAAATAACAATAAAATATGTTGTAAAGCAATAATGTAAAGTAGATAATGAAAAATCGTAAGATAAATGTAGAAAACGACAAAAGAAAGAAGGATGCTTTAATTACATAGATAATATATTTTTTTAATGAGAGATAATGAAAGAGAGAAATCGATTATTGTTGTAATGCAATGTAGTGAAAAATGAAGAAAGATTGTGAGATAAATGTAGAATATGTTAAAGATCGTCTACTTACTATCTTTATAGCTTGCACCATTGTATTCAGATCATCCTCATGATCGTAATAATTGGTATTTACGATCGGCGGGTCCCATGGATCGCTGCTTCTCAAAGTGAGTCTACCGCGACTCTTGGGTCGTAGGAGCACAGGAACGATCATGAAGCCATCGAAGCCTTTGTAATCGCTAAAAACCTCATTGTAAAATTCGTCCGTTAATCCTAGCAAACCGCGATAGCTGCCGGAAACATCACCGGCTAACGAACTTGCGCCTAACACCAACTCGACGTCCGGATAGTCATCGTTTGACACTTTGCTTACGTCAGCGTAAGGATATGTCTTGAAGTCATTATGATTTACGGTAATGGAAGTAATGTTCGGAACAGCTGTAAGATTTACATAATATGACTTTTGTTAGAGCCAACTGGACTTGCAAGATTATAATGACGAAAGAAACAAGTCAGTTTTTCGATCAATATTGTACATAAAATACGTGAGTTCGTATTATCATTATAAACTATTATGTTTAGTATAGTACAAACAAAATTAATTTTTTTTGTCTGAATTATTTTTGTCTGAAAAAAATAAATTCTTAAATTAAATAATTAATTAATAATTAAATAAATTAAATAATCAAAAATTAAATAAAGTGTTTTGACTCTTTTTTAAAAACGAAGAAACTACTAATCTTTTTGATTGTGTTCACTCGAAAAATTTCGGCTTTGCGCGATATGACAAAATGCTTACCATATTGCTTGTTCTTCTTGAGCGTATTTACACGCTGAATGTACTTAAATTTTTCTCTTTTTTTAATTTGATTATTAGCCTTGGTGTTAACAAGGGCTAACGCTTCGGCGCCCCCAGGTATCGTAAAAGGACCAGTTCCCTCTGTCAGATATTTTAAGAAATCAGTTGGATTCGAGCCTAAACGTGGTTCGACAATGGTTATGCTCTCGTTGACTAGAAACGTTAACGCTGACATGCTCACATGATCCTGTAAGTTAAATCCCACTGGAAGATCCTCAATTACATTGATGCCCAATGAATTTAAATGATCTCTTGGACCTATGCCGGAGATCATCAGTAACTGTGGTGAACCCAAAGTACCTGTGAAATCGAATGAAAGATAAAAAGTTTACAAATATAAATAACTAGTTAAATTGAAACAATTTTGCATTTCCGCTCATAAAAGAAATTTGTACTTTCGAATATATTCTTGTATTCTTTAATACGCATTCACAAATTGAAGATATTTCTGCATTGATTCGCAGGATGACAATCAGAAAGTTAATGAAACTAAAAAACTATTATTTTCTAATAAGTAGACAGAATGAAATTAATAAATATTATAGTAAAACGATACCAATAATTCTTTCAGCTAGTTGCATGGCTCAATGATGTTCTCGAAATGATTATTTAAACTTTTACGATAATCGGAAGGCATTTTTGAAACTTATTAATTTAATTATATTTTCTAACATTAATGCTTTGAATTGTTGCGAAAAATATTCTAGTTAAATTTCTTTCTCTTCTAGTTAAATGGAAATGATCATTCATATCGAGATTTTTTAAATATGTATATTACCAATAATAAACAATCATCGGCTCTTTTATTATATTTATTTTTACAAATTAATATTTATTATTATTATTTATTTTGCACTAATAAAAAAAGGGGTTTTAAAACTCGAAATCTCTACTTTTGAACAACCTATATGATTTTTACGTTTCTATTATTTTTATAATTTTTACATACCAAAAACGACAAGCTGGATAAAATAACATTTTTTTTGTCACTTTTAAACATGTCACAAGTGATACAAAAAATCGGAGAAAATTTTTAAGTTTACCGCAGGAAAGATTAAAATAAATTAGCTTTACGTAAAAATTGCGTTTTGTTTTATAATTATATTCTATAAAAATATCTGCTAAATACTTACCCGCGCAAAGTATAATCTCTTTAGTAGCGGTGACAAAATACGTTTTATGGTCCTTCGTGAATTGGACGCCCACGGCTTTCCTTGTTTTCGGGTTAATAACAATTTTCGTTACTGTCGAGGACTTGGACAGATAAAAGTTTGTCCTGTCGCGAATTGGCCTGAGAAAAGCTTTATTAGCGCTAACTCTATGACCATTTCGCAGATTCGCTTGCACTGTCGAGAAACCAATAAATCTGTCGCTATTGTAATCTATCAGATCATAACCGAGCTCTTGGCCAGCCTTTAAAAAACATTCTCTCAGAGGAGTGGCATAAGGAGGAGTTGTGACGTCTAGATAGCCGTCGTATCCATGATATCTGTCGAGAGAAGAATCGTATAAAAAGTGGAGTATAAAGAAGAGCGAAATATTACTTGTTAATTATTACCTCTAAATTACACGAATATTGTAATATACCTAACTGAGATTATATTATACGAATTAACGCGATCGAGAAGATTCGCGACAAGAAGTAAACTCGGAAAGAAATTCTCAAATACTTTTAAGAATTTTTCATACTTTAAATTGAGGAAGATTTTTAAAAAGGATCTTTAACTACTTCAAATTTTATAAATTTTCTTAGGAAATTATAAAATGAGAAATATTTCACAACTTTCATACACACATGAAGAATTCGAAAAAAAAATAGTATTTCTCAGCATTTCTAAAAAATTAGTTTCAATTCATATAAAAAAATCTGCACAATTTTCTAGAAAATTATAAGAAGATATGTGAAGAATTTAAAGTTAAATTTTCATCAAAGAAACACGTTCGTAACTCCTCACTCCTCCTAACTCATCATCATATCTCACCACGCACCTCACGTGTTTATCAAGCAGCCTGCACCTCTCGGATTTTATGAAATAGGGCAGCACGTTCTCATAACTCCAACCAGGCGCCTCCCAACCGTCGTAATCGGCTGGCGTGCCTCTCGAGTAGATCATGAAGTTCACCACCGAGGTACCACCAACCGCCCTACCGGTCACCACCTTGCAACGGCCGTCGACCATCGAGAGACAGTAACCACCGTGTCTATGTGCATCCCACGGCCGCGGCTCACCCTGGTACACGCGGGCATAGTCCGTGACATGAAGGAGCGGCGCCAGTAAGGGGATATCCGTGAGGAAGATCTCGTCCCTGCCTTGTTCAAGCAGCAGGACGTTCCAATCGGGATTCTCAGTTAGACGATTCGCGAGCACGGAGCCTGCCGAACCGGCGCCAATCACAAGAAAGTCAATAGATAGATGATGCCGTCCTGGCACCATATCCTCGTCCTGCACCAGATCATTCGCTGGTGGGAATCCCGCGAAAAAGTGGTGTACCGTTTCGAGAATGGCCGGCGGCAGGATCCCACCGACGTGCTTCAGGAACAAGATTAGCAGGCAGAACTTGAACATTGTGGATCTAATCTTATTACGCGAGAAATAAATCTTCACCCAATCTTTTTCGGATATAATATTGTACTACACAATGCCTATATAGTTTTCTTTAATACGTTATTTACATTCTCTTGCATCACGGTTTGCTGATTTTCCCCTGTAGAAACCTTGTAGGAATCTTGACATTAACTTGAGTTGAATCGAAGTAGGTCTCTATGAGAGATCACATCAATTCTCTCTAAATGATTTTGATTTAGAAGATCTCGATTATCAATTTAGATATACGACTGATGTTTCTTTTTAATCATTTACGAATCGACGGGATTTATTTTTATTTACTTTATCAATTTACTATTTGCAGATTGCATGCTTATCGTGATGCAATGCAGTTTTTCCAATTTCAAATGCTTTATTTGTATTTTCCCAATACGGCTTTGATATATAATAATTACGGTATCGCAAACACAATTTACGGTATCTTCGATCGTAAATTTTTGTGATAATTATGATGAACAGAAATTAGCACGATTCTCACACACTGTAGCACTCAATCGCATCTTGTTCTTCGTAATCGACTGCAGTGTCTCTTAACGTTGCATCCGAAAAAAGCCATTAGATCTGCATAGCATCAGAGTTCACTATGTCAGCATTCAAAGTCCTTTTTACGGTCGGAGTAGTATGATATGCGAGTCATACGAAATAAGATTGCGAGAAGCGAATGCTAATCAGCGATTTTAAATCTTGGCACAATGGTACTCACGGACATTCGCGCACTCTCCTGCATTTCGAATTCCGCGTCTTGACATTGGAGAACAGATTCATAGGTCAACTGCACCGAACTCTTCGTAACGTGTTCAAAATCGGTAATGCGTACTTACCGTCGATCACTTAACTCAATTATCATTTCACTCTTACCGCAACCTCCGAAGGCTCGCGAATAGTCGTAACGTGCTCGCATAAATGTGTTTTTCGTAAGTTCCACATATGTACTTCGAGTATACACTTCCCATTCTTTATTACGCAAGTTTCTCGTACGTTTTTTATTACACCCACGATTACACGATCGCATATCTCTCTTCTCTAATTTAGCAAGAATTTAGGAAATATTTCGCTTCATTCGCAATTTTTTCAAAGGCGCGAATTAGCATTTTAATAGAAAGTTATAATATTGACGGATCATTGGAGGAATCATGTTTATCCTACGAAAGTCGCTCGAAGACTGAAATCGAATCTCTGGCGATCATCCACATTAAAATTGAGTATAAGAAAAAAAGTGACAAGGCCGACTACTTTTGGCATACTTGTAGTAACATCATGTGCTGCTGCAATTACGATGACCAAACTTCTTACACAACCCTCGTCTCACATTTTTCCTTTGCATTACCAATCATTGTAATTTATAGAAATGTGTATTTGCAATACTTATGATCGAGATAAAGTTTAAACGTTAAAACATTGAAGCTATTATTAATTTATATTATATCAATTATAAAATTAAAATTTATAAATTTATAAACTCATAAATTTTTTATAAGGTGCAATTTGTAACCTTGGTATGTTATTCATACCCAGGTAGAACAAGAAATTACAAAAATTTCAAAATGACAACAAAATGACTGCAAAATGTCATTATTATAACATTTTATTGCTATTTTAGCGTTATTTTGATGTCAATATGATATCATTATAATTTTTGTTCTATCTGGGTACCATAGTTTTTATTCAAACTTATATTATATTTTTAAAATCCTAATTTTATTTTATTTTTCTTATTTTCCATCTTTTAAATCTTGGAATTAAAATAAAAGTATTTTGATATGAAAAAAAAGTAAAATAAATACATTTGGTTTGAATAATGTTTATAAGATATGGAGAAAATTAATGTGTTAAATAAAAAGAAATGTATATACAGAATACAAATTATGAGATAACATCAAGTTAATATTTCCAAAAGAGAAACTACAATTTATATTCGTGATAATTAATGCTTGAACTAATGCTTCAGTATTTGGATAGAAAAAAAATTCCAATGGGTGTATTAGGTAAAGCATTAATCAAGGTGTGGCTGCCGATTAAGCCAGGCGAAAATACCGAAGGTGCACAATATAAAATCTTGAAGAAACCAGTCCCGTGTGACCCACATAAGCAATTACGAAATGCCCTGTACGTGGGGCATCTATATTTGCACCTTAGCTGCTTGAAGAAGATAACAAAATTATGTAATACGTGCTGAGAGATATGTACATTCGATATCGTATAAATCTGACATTAAAAGTAATATGAAGTTTCGGTATGTTTAATGTAAATCAATTCTATGAATACGACTTTCGTTGCTACGAAGAAGAAAGAAAAAAGAACAAGATTAATTTTCGCAGAACATTAGATCTTTAAATTAATAATGAGATATTGGTAATAGGGTAAACCGGGGTATGATGGCCATACCAGAAAAGATGACCATAGGCTGTAATTTTTTAAAATAATTGTTAAATAGTGCATTTTTAAAATCATTTTGAAAGAAGATCGATATTTACAGATACTATAAATATCGATCTTCTTTCAAAATGATTTAAAAAATGCACTATTCTGGTATGGCCATCATACCCCGGTTTACCCTATCATCGAACTAATTCTGAAAATACATGGCAGAAATGATGAGATATCATTAGTGATAGGGGAGAGTTGCTGAATTTATACCGGTCTTCTAAATCGTACCTCTTCAATTAATATTTTATAGTTTTATTTAATATAAGCAATATTTATTAACCGAAATATGAAATAAAATGAGAGAAATGAGTAATATAGACGAAAAATTAACATGTTACATCTTGCATGCTTTTATGCATGCTATCAGCATTTTAAAAAATCAGGTATAGCTGATGTAAATTTTTGATTACTTTAAATAGCTGATAATAATATAACTATGCCATTTTTTACTGAATTTTTATATTTTTTTGAAAGATTTATTTAAAAATATCTTATATTCATAGTATACACATATTTACAATTATTGTAAAGATTACATTGATATTTTTATTCCATTGATGGGAATGGAATAATAAGAAAGAAATTTATTTTTAAGTTTTATTTGTGTATAAATAATTATATTTGTGTATAAATAATACTATTTAAATGAAAAAAAATATGAATAATATATTATTTATTAACACCATGTCTTGTCATAGTTTTACTATTAAAAATCTTACTTTTTAATCGCCCTGTCTTACAATCTATTTTAATACAAAATGTTATAAAACGTTTCATTATTTTGTCGAATAAATTGCAACAAGTTTCCAGCGTATCAAAACGAATGTTAACCATTTTAACAGTTAAGAATGTTACAATAAGAATAATATTTCAAAACTTACTAAAAAAGTTCTATATGAAGCATATTTGTCACATTGTAAAACAATATTTGTTATTATTATTGATTGCACAAAAATTTTACTTAGAAGGCGTACTTATGTCAATATATATTTTGCCATATGTTAAATAACATTTTATTTTATATTCAGACTTATTAAAGAAAGGAAAGTACAATATATATTTTATTCACAAAAAAATATTTTTCAGACGGTTTCATTAACGTTTTTTTTTTTCGCTATTACGAATAGCATAGCACGTAATAGAAAATAAAACGTTTTATCGGTGGACATTTTTATCTTGGATAAACGTTTCTATAAAATGGTTATTAAACGTTTCTTAAAAACGTTCATGAAACGTTTGTGAAACGAATGTGTGTTGCTTATGGGATCACAAGTAACGAACTTGATAAAAAACGACTACAACGAACATGAAACCGAACAATATTTATAATAAATATGAATTGATTATATTATTAAAAATTAGGAAATGGACCACCATGATCGCCACGTTTTGTTGAACTAGCAGCTCTGGGCCAGACTCTTACTATAGAGACTCTACTCTAGATATACTATGTCTATGGCTAGCATATATGCATTTTTAACATGGCAGTTTGGATACCTCGGTGTCAAATGCACACGAATTAAAAGATAATGGACTTCGAAAGTCCTGATGTTGAGAAGGAATTTCCCGGATTGTATGCATCCGAATCGGCGAGGAAAAGTAATGAGAGTGATTGTACGTAATTTTACATTAAACCGTCACGTTTTAGAGATTGATGTGTGGATGTGTGTGTGATAGAACGAGGTTATGTCATCTGTCAAAGTCTAATAGCAAATGTTATAACATATTTGTTACTCTATCATTTCACTGATATTTTATATTATAGTTAGTGACGAGGGCAGCCACGACAAGCACTCCAAGAAGGAGCTGCTAGGTGGAAAACGTAAGGACAAAAAGGACAGAAAGGACAGAGGTTACGCGACCCTAGAGGGTGAAAGTTCGCCGGACGAAGATCAAGAAACCAAGTAATATTTGCCCCGAAACTTTGGCAATTTCCGTTTCTTTTACATTGTTATTTAACATTCTCGAATAGCATACAAGTGCTAATGTAACGCATGATTAACAAATCCTTTCGTCTGATATTTAGCAGAAGCATACGAATGAAGTTGTGGCTATTAACTAATGCTCGATAATTAGGATTAATGACCATCCGTTCACCATTAATTGTTCCATATTTCTCATTTGAGTATTATAAATTACCTTTTTCTCACATCACTGAGCTTGATTTCTGATTTGTAAATGGAGAGTAGTCTCGTTTTCAATGTTTATAATTTGATATTGTTGCTTGTACTAATTTTGATCTGTTCAGTGAACATTTATTTTATCATAAAAGTGTTTATTGCATATGTACAAAATGATAATTGATTGCAAATTGCTTTTAAGATGATTTTTTTCCAATGTCTTATATAATATCAAGACTAACATGTAGATTTTACACAGAAGTCCTTCAAAATCAAAAAAAACCAAAGCCTTTAAATTTCCATCTAAAAAGGAGAAACGGGAGAAATCGAGAGAAAAGGAAGCAAAAGAGAAGGATACTGAGAAGGAGAAGGATAAAAAGAAGAAGGAAAAAGATGAGAAGGATATAGACAAGGAAAAGCGGAAGGATAAAGATAAAGACAAATCCAAGCAGAAATTAAAGGATCGAAAGAAAGGGAAACATGAAGGATTGGATATTGGCGGTAAGATTACACAAATACAATTAATACATCTTGATTTGTCGAATATTTCTTGGATACATATTATATTTCAGAGGAACAACCGATTTTCGGCGTTAGCCTTCATCTGGCAGTCGAAAGAAGCTGTTGTCACGATGGAGTCGAATTACCCTTGATAGTGCGAGATTGTATAGATTACGTAGAAGAGTATGGGATGAATGTAGATGGTCTGTACAAAGCCCCCGGGGTGAAGTCGAAGGTTCAGCACTTGAAAAAATTGTACAATAACCGAGAGCCGGTGAATATATCTGAGTTCGAACCCACGGTAGCTACGAGCTTATTGATACTCTTTCTTAGGTTTGTATTCCTGCGAATTCTATCCTCTTTCTCACCATGTGTTTTAAGATCAAACGAAAAAGTGCGCATTGTGGTGATGTAGAGAGCTGCCAGAGCCCGTGCTGGAGACTAGCGAAACGATATCGCGCTTCGAGCAGGCCGCATCGACCAAGGACGTCGCCCAACGGGAAGCGCAATTGGTCCAACTGACCCAGCAGTTACCGGAATGCAACAGGATTCTCCTGGCATGGGTTATTCTACATTTGGACAATGTCACAGCGCGAGTACGTTCATAACATTACTAATTCAAAAACAAAAGTCAGATCTTTAAAAATCTTTAAAGTGTTTAAAATTCTAGAATTTTCTGGTGATACTTCTAAACATAGATATTTCTCAATCCAACTTCAGAATCCATTTTAATTTTTTATTAAAATAAAATAAAATTGACTATGGAATATCACACATTTTTATGCATCAACTTGATACATTATTTTCTCAAAATAATTGATTTTTCAATTGATTTTATACATTGAATTTTACTCTAGGAGAAAACAACAAAAATGAACGCACAAACGATCTCGATGACATTAAGCCCAGTTTTGCAAATGAGTCACAGATTGTTATTGGCCTTATTGTTTCACTGCAAGGCTTTGTTCCCAAATATACAATTGACAAAATATGTGCCACCGTTATCATCTGGTAGTACTAATCTGCCAGATTCTGTGGAGGGTATAGCCGCGGAACTATCCAAGCAGGAATCATTACTTTCCCAAATTCATATGCAGATGAATGCTGGTTTTGTAACAAAATCTCGTGAGGAACAATTGTGGGAAGTACAACGAATGATAACACAGTTGAAGGTACAGTTGCAAAGATGTTTGAAAACTTTATATCATATAAAGAGCACACACATAATAAATTACACTTTACAGAGAAAATGTAAAACTGTTCAAAAATTGGAAGGTGCTACACAAAAGAGTCTAGATGAAGAAGTAAAGTCAGCCGATAATATTCCAATAGAACCTATCTCGTTGAAACCAAAGACTGTAGATGAAGATCCCGGACAAGCGATACCCAGCGATCCCCAACCGTCAACCAATTTGATAAAAACATTGATAAAAAAAGACAGCAAACTGAATAGTTTAGAAGAAACGAAAGAAAAATGTTCTTGCTCGACGGGTACCAGCGCTACGCAAAATGAACAAAGTGTAAATGCGCAAGAGAAGGACATGGTTGATTCCGCAGTTGAAGTTGCGACAGTTACACCGCAAGAATCTGAAAATGCAACACCGAATGATAAAACAAACGGTACATAATATATTAATATGTAGTTTCTAATATTTTCTTAAGCTAAATATAATATATCATTTATACACAGAGTCTGAAGAGGAAGATGTCATAGATAAATTACGAGAAAGGCTGATCCATGAGGAACTACTGAACATGCAAGCGTTACTCAAATCTCGCATCAATCAGGAGAGGAATGAGATCAGACGATTGATGGAGATGTTGACAGAACGCAGCTCAACGAAAGAAGAAAAGAAGAAACCTAAAGAGAGGACGCACTCTCCAAACGAAGCTGAAATGACAGCCATGATACAGCTAGTCAAAGAGAATCAATTACTCGAGGTACGTTTTTTCATGTTTTAACTTGTTCGATTTACTTCTACATATTTAACGAGTTTCTCTCGTTGTTGTAGAAGAAGATGACGACGTTAATACGTAGTATTATTGAGGAGAAAGACGCTTGTGTGGAACTACGTGTACAACTGGCGGTGCATCAATTAACGGCCAAAACTTGACCACGGACCTCCTAGCGATCGCACCGGAATCACAATATCTCTACGCTATAAAGATATGATCTGACATTACGTTTTTGCACATAATGACCATATATAGTTTATAACATGTTACAATTATCACATGTACCATTAACTCGTTCGATCTTTCCGTGAAGTAATAAAATATACAAAATGCAGCTGAAACTTTTATAATGTATTTTTATAATTCGAGTTCCTCATTGAACACCTAGAGTAGGATGGAGAAAGGAGCAGCATTTTTTCAAATATTCAGACAAGGTAAACATAAGATTTTTCTCACAATAAAAAAAAGTACCTTATAGTAGGAATTCTATTTTTGTATATAGTATTTCATATTTTAACACGCCGGCAAAAACATTAAAATATTATCATATATTAATTACGCAGCCAAAAAATTTCAGATGGTTCAGTAAATTAAACTGATATATAAAGTCTAGTACGCACTTATATATTTTGAAGTTGTAACGGCATTACTGTTCCTTCGCAAATAAAGGTAAAACAAAGAACACAAAATTCTCACAAGCAGAAGAGAAGAAATTGAAGTGGAAAGAATATCGACAAAAATTGAGAAACTAAATAGAGAAATAAAAAAATCTTTACAGAAATAACGAAATGTGATATTTATTATACACCACACTCTCAAACGTATCTTCTATTTGTGAGTTATATTTTACTTATAAACTTGCGCATTACGCATTATGTATCAATATAGACTCTTATTAAAACTTAGTAAGCGCTGTAGATAGATCAATAAAAAAAAAGATAACTCAGGATTTAGGGAACAATTTATCATGCTCAATGTATATTTACAATATTATTTGATAAAGGTACAGCGCTGAATATCGACCCGTATGGTATAGGTTTGCATATAATCTTGATAAAATGCTGTTTTGTATATTTTATAGAAAAAATTTGCACACCCGATATAGTTTTTCTCTTCGTCTTTTTTCGTAGGTTTTTTTTTACATGCATCTGTACAAAAATCTATTGAACGTCCTCCGTGCGGCAAGACACACGCGGAAACTGAAATTGTGCTGAGGACGTTGATACAGATTCCCGCATTCATCAGTGGAAGAAAACCATGTAGTTTCGTACAATAGCCTTGAAGAGTATGAATGAACTCTTATGAGCTCTACAGTCGCAACGCAATGCAACGCAACACAACGCAACGCTGGGCATTCTCTCCATACATCATATTGTATATTATCAAATAAGTCATTATAATTTGGAAAAGCGGCTCGAAACGTTTTATTGGGCATAGATTGAGACGATCATTATCAGCTCAAGATCGTAGAATCTAATTATTGCAACGCAATACTGTACCGTAACATGGAAAAAATTGTGTCTTTACAGGTACATCTTATATTCAATGCAATACTTTTTCTTTCTTTTTCTTTTATTCACCGAGAATGAGATCGAGTGACAGATAATATAATAATGTACTCTTACGGTGTCACTATCACAGTGTAATACAACAACTCGCTAAGAATAATAGCATACGCGGTACCTACGAGAAGTGAAGGTAGTTTCACTACCAAAATCACGAAACTGCAAGTATCAATTTCGCCTAACAATCTGCAATTATAGAAAATATTATATGTGTAACTTTATCACACAGTCGTTATAAGAGCCAGCTGAATTGGATTTTGGCATTCTAGTATCATTTGATTGTTTTACTAATTGTGAAGCACCGAATAAACTTTACATAGGATATGATCTTGAGGATGCAACATTTAAAAAGCCTCTATTGTACCTCTGTTCCAAAAAAGATTACTTTAAAAAAGCGTTGGTAGATTATAACACTAAAAGAGAATATCTTATTGCCTGTTTGCAAATGGACGATTTTTACGAAGCCTATAAAGTAATTTATAAAATGTTATAAAAGATGGAATATATATGTATAAAAAAAATAAAGGAATGTTTCTCCTCTCTCTCTCTTTCTCTTTCTCTCTCCTATGGCCAAATTTTGCAACAATATTTATAACAAAAGATGATTAAAGATGTTTCAATATACGATCGATGTCTTATCCTGTCTATTTTGTATTTATTTGATTTCTCGATCATTCCAGTTATTTATCTTGTTATAAAATATATCAAGTATGTGATATTGATTTATGTCCATTGATGAGAATTTAAATATTCGATAGGTATGATTCAATAAATATCAATGTAGAAGTTTATAATGTAGGATATTCTAGAGATAATGTTATTAAACAGATGATTGCTCGAAATGCGACGATTTGCTTTATATGTAATCATTTTTAAAGTTATTATAGTGTAAAATTAATGAATATAACGTTTCGTAATACCTATTTCGTTCATCTATCTTTCCTCTCGATGAAATAATGTTGATAATAACATAATATAATAACTATATTCTTAAGTGAATCTTTGTATGATAAATTTAATGATCCTCATTTACATTGTTCACATTATTTGTAACTCACTGGATAATATAGCTTCATAACAGCTCTTTTATTTGAATAAATTTTAAGTAATGAATGTATCGCGTTTCGCGTCTTTGCTCTCGTCTCTCTCTCTCTCTCTCTCTCTCTCTCTCTCTCTTTGTAATTTTATAACGTTACAAATGGCTTTTTTTAAGCTACACATTTGTGTGTAACATTCTTAAAGTAGAGGTCCGCAATTTGTTAAAAATATAAACAGAACATTTTATGTCATTAATAAAAATGTTGGCTTCCTATTCTAAAATGTATACATAGTATCGGAAACTTTATTAACAAGATGATATATGCAAAGCTTTGATACATATAAATACTGTTAGATTTAGATTTTGGTAAAAACTCGAAATATCTTAGATAAATTCCATGTAATTTTTCTCCTGAAATATACTATTTCATATTTCAATATTACACTAAAATTAAAGATTTTAAATTGAGATAAAACGTATCGTTTATAAAAGATTTTAAGATTTATTTGTGTTAGAAAAACGAAGAAAGACGACTCGAGCATACGTCTTTATGCTTGCCTCTTATTATTATTATTATTATTTTAGATATGAAAAACAATAGAAAATTAATCTCGATACAGAAAATATACCTGTCTCTATTAAGACGACTTTTAGAAACAAATAATTATATAGTAAAAAATATATATGCACAAGTTGTGTAAAAAATGTGTTGATATAAATTAAAAATAGAAAATTTTACTATTGGATTTTTAACTATTTATATTATTTCCGTAAAGAACATAAAAGTAACATTTTGAGTGAAAAATGGAGACGATTTGTTTCAAGAAATTCAAATAATATATTTGTTGTACGTTGTAATAAAATATCATATAATAATTGTCAATTCTTGATCCCAATATATGTACAGAAGAATGTTTAAATTAATTTGTTCCACGGGACTAAGAAAATTCGAGTATAAAGGTAATAAAAAAAAGTATGTTTAGCTTTTTTATTAAATCACATACGTATGTGTGTGTATATATA
>VBVQ01001236.1:0-38321 GCA_011636635.1 Tetramorium simillimum
CAGCAAAATTCTCAGAAATTTTTTAAAAAGTAATAAAATTATACAGAAATTCTGAAAAATTATATAAATACTGAAATATTGAGAAATCTTTCACCAAGGAATATTTGAAAGAATAATTTTTTATGGTATATCAGAATTTTGTTTTCATATTTAAATTCCTAATTTCCTATTGAAATTACGAGGGATAATCGAATTAAATAAATATTAGAGTTCACAGAAACAAGGCGCTAAGGTGAACGACACTCTGCCTCTTGAATAAACAGGTATCATAATGATAGGTCATCCAACTAGAGACAGACATCCCTTTTAATGACAGTTATATCAATAAGTATTTTTGGTATGTGCAGTTGCATAAAGTCACACGTTGCGGCAAACGTTATAAATGGATCTGCATCGGATATGCAGACGACGTTATACCTTTTCGCGCTGTCAACTAACGTGACCGCGTCCAGTAGCGCCGAGAGCGCTTTCCCGTGTTTTAATCTATTTCATTAATTAACGAAAATTACTCCGACATTCGCGACCGGCACGTATTCCACCTCTGCGACGACGGACAATAAAATCGATGCTATTTTATGATGCCGATAGGAGATGTCGCATGCCACTAATTGTAAAGTGCGCTATTGTTAGTTCGTAAGCATAATTTTGCGATTAATTAAGAATTAATGTGACGCGGAACGTTCGCCAGAGAACCGAAATATATACGAAATACACGATTCGTCGCAAATCTTTTTTTAATCTTCTTTTTACTTACTAAAAAAAAGAGCGCCTGTCAAGTTGAAAAGAAAATACTAAATTATTTAAGTCATTCACATTAATTTACCTCTTCCCTTTGGATAAAAAATGTATTTTTATTATTACCCCGCGAATGATTAAATTAATATCATTATTATACAAACAGCGGTGGAATACTCTAAATACGAATTAAATTTATATTATTTTTATCGACGAGAGAGATGATATCCGAAATTTGAAAACAGCAATTTCTAATAATAATTCCACGTAAATTAGCATACAATATATCGTTCGTAAGGTATTCTATTACGGAATTCTAGTAAGTAAGCTCTCTTCTATTTAAGGCGCTGTTATTATTTAGAGATAATTATATCCGGAAAGGATTCTTTTTTTTTTTTTCTGGTCGACAAACGTTCGCGATCTTTATGTAGCTCGGCTCATTCAAGGTTCAAGCTTGCAGCGGTTCAATAACCCTTTACCGTAGCGCATGAATATTCAGCAAAAGCGCATCGGGCGTCCATCGTAAGTGCCAATTTCAACTTTGTACGCGCACCGTCTCTATGACTGAAATCCAGTTCCTCCGCTTCGCCGAGACCGGACCGGACCGGACGGCTGGACGTTCGCGACGTGAAGGCTCATATTTCAGTCGGTCATCGTAAGGCACCAAATGTCAAACGCACAGACAGACCGAGGCGAAGGGAGATACGCGCGAGTCGTCCCGCAGCCGGCTATAAATCAGCTCGCCAATTCTCCGTTTCCCGATTTTTCCTCTCGCGTTTTCTCCTGCGCATCACCAAACAATATAAACAATACAAACGATGCGAGACTAGTCTTATTTCAGTATGATATAGCGGTAGATCTTATGGCAGATACGCTTTCTATACGTTTTCAATATATAATGTCACGATTACGTTAAATTCCAGTTACCGTGCTAATTTAATATCGAGAAGATACGCGATTCCGTAATGAGCGTATGACGGATTCAACGTCGAATCATCTCACGTTACGTCGTACGAATGATCCGCGAAGTGTCATTTATCTTGCATGCTAATTCCCATTAACCCGACGTACATCATCTTGGATAAATATATCTAATATAGTTATGCACCCTCAAGTAAGAATAATCGACGAACTGAAGATCGTTCCACGTGCGATTCTTCAGATTTTAATAATAGAATAGAATTTCTCGTTCGATCAATGAGAAATTAATATTCAGAGCGGCGTAGTAGTAGATCTTGAATATAACACGAGGCACTTATTTTAAAAATCGGAACGTTATGAATTCCAATGAAAACTCGATACTGAAACTTTTCGATATTGAAACTTTGTACGTACAACGTAGTTTCATGTTTTTACATGTACATTATGCGAACAATGATTTTCTATTTTTAACTGATTGAATTACAATCTACGAGTTAGCGATGCAAGTACCGCGCAAATTCATCAACCCTCTATTAACAATCGTTTTTTTGCTAACGCCATCAACAAACTGTGTCTTTTAAATTCATCCCATGTTACTTTTATATTCCAAGCTTTCAAAAAATCCACAAAAATTCTGGATTATTTGTGAACATCTCTACTACAATATTCCATGAGTAGCCAAATTGTTTATACAAAGCGAAATTTACAAGGAAATATTCAAGAATGTAATTTCGCTTAAATGTCTTAAAAGATTTAGATTATTATCACGGGATAAATACCGCTAACATTTTAACGGGACCAACAATTACCGAAATAAATAAGAAATCGGCGCTTTTCTTCATCCTTTGCATCCTCAGCATCTCCGAGGCAGATGGTGGGCGCGAACTGGGACACGTGGAAATAAATACGTAATTCCCTGATATTCATAGACAATCGATCGGTATCCCGAAATTAGACTCATCATCGCCGATGGCGAGAGAGAAAAAGAGAGGGAGAGAGAACGAGAAAAGGTGAAAATCCATCGCGGCGACGTAGTCTGCATCTTCTTCGACTCGCTCGGGTCATTTCGGGTCGAAAGTTCGCCAGGGCACGGCCCCCCTATACATAGAAGCAACCAGGTTGCTCCTCCTGCTGCTGCTGCTGCTGCTGCTGCTGCTGATGCTGGCTGGCTGGCTGCTGATGCTGCTGAGGCTGTTGCTGCTGCTGCTGCTGCCGCTACCGCCACTGCTCGTCTTTCTCTTTCGCTCTTTCTCTCCGCGCCGCGTGGCATCCCGCGGGCTGACAGGTGAAGCCGGGTACCTGAAATATTCATCGGACGCTGGGTTGAACGAGGCGCGACCGAACGTCAATCTGTCAACCTGCTTCCAGCTTGCTATGTATCCGCGAATCCTGCATTCTCGTGTGTGTGTGTGTGTGTGTGTGTGTGTGTGTGCGTGTGCATTCGGGACGCGCGTGTGTAGTCGATTATTCGCGACACACACACACACACACACACTCATGTCGACACACGGATGCGCCTCTTCCCGCCGCTCTGGTTATATTGGCAATTATATGGAAAGATGAGATCGATTCAGCGACGAATGCAGATTTCACATTCGTGAACGTGCCTGACGGCCGCGAGTCGCGATATGGATATCGTTTTTGCGCTTTGTCTGCCTCCTCGTTATCTGCGAGATGACAATCGCCGCGTCAAAGATCTTTCTTATAATTATTGTATCGTGAATATATCAAATAAGTACATAGCGAATATGGAATCTGATACGCTAATTATTAAACTAATATTTATTTTTGCCATTGCATGCTCCTCAAGTAATTTGCAGATAAATTTTTAAGTTGCAAATTTCATCACAGATTTCTTTCAACTGAAGATTTAAACTAAACATTTGCTTTAAATATTTCAGAAAAAAATAACTCGAAAGAAGATATGATTTCATCCGTCTGCCAACAACTGAGCAGCAAAATTGTTATAATAAAATTGAGGAAACCGCATATTATGCACATCTACTTAATGAAATTATTCACGTCTCGTGTCTCGTAATGTCATCGTAAATGCGATAGTTATTTCATTATTCAATCTTTCTATATGATATACATATGACACAGTGAATTTTTATTATGACAATTCTTTTTGTCTCCAATAATAGAATTATATAAAAGATAAGCCACTTTAGGAAAGTGTATCGAAATCACACCTTTAATCTCGATAAGCTATACAATCGCAAATGCATTATGCACATTTACGCACATGTAAATGCATGTATAGATCTGTCGCTCTCGTCTCGGTTTCCTGCATTTTCAGTCGTACAGCTGAAGATAGGGTAAAAGACCGGCGAATTAAGCCGACACTTTGAGGGGCTTTTAAAATTTAAATAATGCATTGTTGCCGGACCCGTCGTTCGCCATCCGCCTTCTCCCGCCACCCAGTTATCCCATCTCGAACGATACTCGGACTGCGTTCCTGGCTGTCGACCCTCGTTTCGCCGACTTTTTGGCACTTCTCGGTAAAGCACTGTCGGTACCGACATCGACGTGCATCAGGAATTGTGTAATTTTCACGGAGAAAATGCGAAACGAGCGGAAGAAACTTTGCGGCTAACCGACCTGACATGAGCTGATGCATCCTTCGGAATTAATTTTTCGTGATCTCCGACATCGAGATAAATTGAGCATATGTATATGTATAATCATTTGTAATACTATTATTTTAAATGAGCTTTTTTGTTTTACAAATTGTATAAAATTTTACGTATATGAAAAAGGTTAAAAATTATTTAAATCGCGCATTATGTTAATAATTCAATTTTCTCACCTTCTTATGTAAAAATGTTATGCGTGTATAATAGACAAAAGATCTATGTACATAAATACGTAATGTACAGTGATACATGTATAATAATGTATAATAACTAATGAAATTTGTAGAATTATAGTTTTTAAAATTTCAAGTTTAGAAATTTCAATATAAAAATTTAAATACACGAAAATTGGAAAAGTATTAGGAAAACGTGATCAAAGGTTGCACTAAAATTCTAAGAATTTTTCAAAATTTCTGAGAATTTTCTAAATTTCCAAGAATTGCAATTTCGAAAACTAGGAAAATCAAAGGATTGAAAAATTGATGAAGTTATTAGATAAAGTAGAACATAGTCTACGAAGTTGTATTATTTAAAATTTCAAAAATTTTTCTAAGGTTTAAAGAGAAAATTTTTTATTTATAAGATTTTTCTCAATTTTCAATTAACTCTAATAATTATCGTGCAATTGTAATAAATGTATATACACTTATTGATTATTTGTTATATTGTAGTTTTGTTTGACAATATTAAATTTATTGGAAATTGTGACTGGAACAAAAATAAAATCTGGTAGCAGAGAGTGATATTTCGGTAATGTATGTTGTGCACGTTCGAGGTTTTAGGTGATATTTATTGAAGGATTTTTAGGATGGGAAATGGGAAATTTATTGATATGTATAAATGTAAACACAAGCGATAAAGTCTAAATTCACCAAATAAAATCTCATATTTATTTTTTAAAAGCAAGCTTAATGATAC
This sequence comes from Tetramorium simillimum, assembly GCA_011636635.1. Classification (NCBI taxonomy): domain Eukaryota; kingdom Metazoa; phylum Arthropoda; class Insecta; order Hymenoptera; family Formicidae; genus Tetramorium; species Tetramorium simillimum. The sequence goes on from VBVQ01001236.1 coordinate 5,211, forward strand.
ATACATATTTCTGAATAAATTTACATATTTACTCAATGTATTAAAGTGTGCGCTAAATTTCAAAGTTTTACAAAAATATTATAATATGAAAATAATATTTAAAGAATTAATAATATTTATAAAATTATGATAGGAAAGAACATAATTAAAAATAACGCTAACAAATAATTATAAACACAAATTAATGTATATTAATATCTTAATACTGCATTAATAAAATGAAAACTCTAATAATATAACAGGTAATATATTGCATATCATTGAAAAATATACTAAATCTATTAAAACATTTGTATTTAAAGTATATTTATAATTTCAGGAGTTAGATATATATGTGCAGTATTGAAACTGTATTCACGCAGTTTTCAGCCCATTAAAATCTGCGGGAACAATTCCCTTTCATGGCTCCCCTTGGATTAAATTTTTAACTAATTTCGTAAAACCAACATTCACTGCCTGTTTTCCGTCTATCAAAGTTATAATTAAAATACCGTATGTGTGTATGTGTGTATTGTATTACAAATTCGTTACTTCATTTTCTATACAAAAACTCATGGTATTTCTATTTTACGATACTGTCCAACATTGGTGAGAAATTACATTTCAAACTATATCTATAATTTTTTTTGTGATAGAGATAATTCAACGGAACAGCAAATAATTGTATGTAACTTTAATTCTTCACGTTAACAATGTATTCCACTATTTAGACTAACAATTAAACCTGATAATTTGTATTAATGTAATATTCAGAATATTTACAAAAATTGCCTACAAAGATTGGATAAGATCAATCTTATTCAAGTTAAGCCTTGTATGAAAATTTTATTCCTCCTGTAGTTTCAATTTATTACATAAGATAAATATTGCTCTTTTATTTAACTTTCTGTTATGTGTTACATGTAAATATGAAAATAAAGAATAAATGAATATATTACAAAAATGAAGCGCTCGCTGAATACGTCACAGTACAGGATACGAGAAGTCACGGATGGAGAAGTCTCCGCTTTAATTAACAGGCGTATCATTACTTGTCACACTGATCCCATTTATTATCAGCAGCAATCCATTTTCCATCGCTTAGCTTATTATCTGTTTCACTCGACGCGCCGTAAGCGCCAAATGCAATTATTTTTAATGTCTTTACGGAAATATTAGTCATACGTCGTATCCTATAATGCGCCGTAATAATTGTAATTAAAGGGATCGTAACCATCTGGGATGGTGTGCTTCCTCGCCGAGGAGTTCCCACGCTGCGATCCTTGATATGACGAGATTGATACACATGACTGATTGTGAGTTTGAAGAAAAAGATATTATATAAGAGATAAGTACTACTAATATGTAGTAAGTAGCTTCACGCTAAAGTTTCGTCACTTTCATAAATGCAACACGTTACAAAAAGATTCTAACGTCTGTCAAAAAATTATTGCGGTATATCGCAATATATTTTATCTCTATGTATAAAACACAAATTAACAAAATTCTAGAGTATCGGCAAGTACGTATACTTAATTTTTTCAAATATTGATTCGCAGCGCTCGTATTTGTACTTGTAAAGATATGTTACACACATGCTAATAGAGCTAATATATTTACATTTAACTTTCGTGCGTGTCTGTTTAACTTTATAATACAGACACGCACGAAAGCTAAATGTAGATACATGAAGTTTTCTTTGAATAAGATTACAAATTCTCGCTACAATTCGATGATATGACAGCAGATGATGATGATGATGGTAATCAGCTCTTCCGTGATTATGATTATTGCCCGAAAGCCAATATTGTCAACAAGGCTTTCTGAGCAACAATCAAAAGCATAAAGAGCTGGGTCGAGGACACTTGCAACGGAGCAAAGGTTTCCGCAGCAAAGGACGACTGCAGCAGCAACGAACTCGCACGGTCCTGTAATTAAAGCGCACCTTGATTAACGATCGTCGATTATGTCAGTGGCGTTTTATTGTCTATTCCCGCGGTATCTTTATTTCGAGACGAGGAGATCCGCCAACGAAACCAAAATTAATTTCAGAATACTCGCGTAAGTATCACGTCGGGTTATAATGGAACTTTAAAATCAATCACGCGGCAATAAAAGGTTTCACCCAACGAGAGAAAAAAAAGGACGGGAGGAACAAGCGCCGAATGAAGAGGAGAGAATCGGAAGTGGCGGGAATACCGCGCGCTCGTCAATCTTCGCGAGGAAATGATTGAGACGAATGGATGGAAGGGCTAGCCGATCATAATTTTATTACATCGCACGTATCGGACGTCGAGATGAGGAGGAACTCCGGCAGCGCGATCTTTTTGCCTCTCTTCCCCTCTCATTCTCTCCTTCGCTACCGCAATCTCTCAGCTGGTCGAGAGGCAATATCGGTAACTACGTTTCACGTCCAATTTTAAATCGATGCTTCACGTGAAAAGTAAATCCCTTTCCACTCTACCAAACTTTTCCCCACAGATTTCCACTTACCTGATTCTTTGCTATTTGAGGAAGAGATTCTCGCTTCTCTTCTCAAAGCTGGGAATGCAGCTTTTATCGTTTTAAGATTTTAAAAAATACAAGTGTATAAGAGAAACTATGATAAAAGTTTGATTTTTTAGTTGGATTCTTATTTCAGGAATAATTATGAAGAAGACTGCAAAATCGCAAAATGTATTTTTTGGATAGACATGATTTGCCTCGTCAAATATTGGTCATCGTATACACTGAAATAAAATTAGAATAGAATTAATAATATTTTTATATAGGAAACATTAGATTTGTAGTCTACGCGATTCATCGTCAGAATCATGACTGTTCACGAGTCACTTGAACTCAAACATTCTGCACGAGAGGTGCTGGCTTAGCAGAAAAGACCGCGAAGGCGGAGCAGAGAACGGGACATTAAGAGCGATGGCAAACTCGATATACGATTTATGTCTTGTGTCATTTGTACGCACTGAGTTACAGCATACAGTTCAATGTTTCTATACGATTCGATAATGTCTGATCGGATAAGCGCGTGGGCCCCCGACAACTATCGTAATACCCTATAGTATTATAATCGATTTGACGGCAGATTATAGATGGATTGACTTTGGTAGATCGCGAGAAAAACGTTCGGAAAAATGCCAACAGTTTAGTTGATGCTTTTCCCGAACAATGACAAAAGCATCTCGCGTATGAATGAATTATTTCAACGCCATCAATGATTCGAGAACCGTTATATGCCTATTGTACGCTGCACGTGGCACACAAAGACGACATATATATCGAATGCCTAGAGAGCATCAGTTTTCCACTAATACAAAATTCTATTTCAATTATAGCTTTTGAATATTGCGAGAACGCCTATGCAATCTGCGGAAACCACAATATTAGTCCATTTGCGGCTTTCCGTTATTGAATACTCCCGCCAACATCCTTATGAATCTCTCATCAATACGTAATCTCTATATTCTACAAATCTAAAAATGAACAAATTTAGACATTCAGAAAATTTAACTTTTTTTTATTTTCTATCCATCGATACAAGTATTTATTTTCTTACTTGGCGAAATTATATAATTGTCTAATTTGCTTTGAATATTCTTAAATAATGTTGAGAACTGAAACATTTCTTGTAGACTGTATAAGCATTTAAAAATAAAAAAAATTCTTTGCAAATATTCGTTTTTGCCATAGTCAATAGTCGGAAGTTGCACGAAGTGCATAATGGCAAAACACGGCGATTTTACAGCGCGATCAAGGGTTCGACGCTGAGGCTTCAAGCGAGGAAGATTGAAATTTGTCGAAGGTGCAGTTTTTGTGATTATCAATGCACCTTTACGAGGCAACGCGAGATGCCCGTATCAGCGATCTAGTATAATAATACGTTCTATATTGGATAGCCAGTTAGTTCCTGAGTTAGTACTGAGTCTCGATAAATTTTCTACGAAAGAATTCAAATATTATTTGCATTTACGTGGAAAAAAAATGACGTCGGCGATAAAGTACGTCTGCAGATGTGGAATGTAGATTAGACAATATTTTACGTGATTGCAGTAGCGCTATTATATTTGAATAAGACAGTTATTTGAGGAGAAACGCCGTCTTGCCGCGGGCGAATGTGCCGGTCATGTTTGCCCCAGAGCAATGCGCAACATGCAACAGGTATCTTACGGCTTTCTGCAATCTACCACTGTCAAATTCTCCACTTTCATCTCGTAATGGTTTGGAAAAACACAGTCTCGTTTCTTTATCACATAGGTACTCTATATACATTCGCAACATGCAATTCCATTAAGCTTTGTACAGCTTAAGTATTTCAAAGCGCTACACTTTGCATCGGAGTACAATAACAATAAGAGCAAGCATGCAATTAAAATAAGTCGCATTAACAATCAAATGCCCAGCGAGTGACCAAGGTCAAGCGAGAAACCAGCGAATATTTTGTGAAAAATAAAACGCTTTCATGCGTGAAAGAACATTATCATTCATTTTATTATATATTTATAATAAAAGCGAGAAAAATTATGTTTAACACTAGAAAATTATAAAAATTGAAATTTTCATGAAACAAACGTATCAATATTTTTAAATTTAAAAGTTAAAAAAATGTCAATTGTTAGCACTAAAATTAAATAAGTAATATTATCTGTGTAAAATGTAGATAAGAATATTGTTTAAACAGAGCGAAAGAATAATTCATAAAGAAAAGAACCGATGATTAGTTTAATGTTAAGTGTAAGGCAACGCGATGAAAGTTTCTCAAAGTCTGGTTTCTCGTGAATTATAGACAGAGATGCGAGATGCGAATATACGGACCGAGGATTGAAGCGTCAGCACAGCCACGAGGGAAAGAGAGGAGCCCTGGGCGCAGAAGGGAATGCGCGGTTGCGGCGCGCTTTACCTGGTAACAGAACTGGATCTTCTCCAGGCGCAGGCACCTCGTGACCGGGAGCCGGAAGCGGAAGTGTGGGACTACGATCGCCGCCGAAGTCCGGGACTCGAATGACGTAACGCCGGACCGTCGCGGAAGGGTTGCAGGTGGTAAAGGGGTAGGGATCGACGGCGCTGGTCGCTTGGTGGGGGCAACAAGGGATTCTGCGCGAACGTCGACGCCGGCGTCGCGACGCCGCGATCCCCCCCGTCGCCCGTCCCGTCCCGTCTCGTCACCCCGTCAGGTATACACTACCCCATCAGGTATTCCCGATCTCTTGTAATTTGACAATCGGCCGACGTCGGGTGCCACGTCAGTCAGCCAGTTAGTCAGTCAGCCGCTCGCGCGCGCTTTAATGCCGGGGTCGTCGCACTCCGGAGATCGGCGCGAAGCGCGCTGGCTGATTTATTTTATTAATTAGGCGACACACACACACACACACCCTCAGACACGCCGCCGACCGCCCGTCGCAGGATCTCTCTGCGTATCCTGCAAGGAAGCTAATTCCATTAGGCGGGATGCCGGAGCGCACTCCGGAGCTTTTTTTACCACGTGACACTTCCGCGACATGGTCATGGATGAAGATGTAATACGGAAGTAAGTGACGTTTCATCGGATTTTCAGGTGGTTATTTTCCGAAATAACCACCTGAAAATCCGTATATTTGTAAGTTTTTCGGTTGTGCAGAGCGACATTGATGCGTATAACTGTCTTTGTGCGATGTAGGAAAATAAAAAGACTTGACAGGTCTTGATTTAAAACTAAAGATAGAGAAATTTATCGTTCTCCAGATAGATTTTTTAAACATCACAGAAAGAAGATACATAATTAAATTGTTTTGCAAAATATAAATCTTTCGGTGATATTCTATCGGAATCCAAATTAGTGTGCCAAAAAACAAGTTGCATAATACAATAAAATATCTCCAACATGAAGCACGAAAAGAGTGACATTATATATTATTTTTATAGACTGACTTCTCTGCCAATCTGAAAAATCTTATATTCTAAATACGTCAATATCTGACTTTTGTCGACCGGCTGCGTGATACCGCGTGACCTCGCTTAGATTTTTCCAACAACGAGACGCGATCTTTATTTGTACTCATTACTTAAAATTCAAAACTTCCAGCAGCTGCGGTTAACGCTCGACGTCCTGACAAGGCACTCGTCTCGATACATGGCGCTTCTAATTTTGCAGCATCGCGAGTGCGATGTTATTGCGGAAGTGCCGCGCGCGCAGAAGTTTAATTCCTGCCATTGGCTTCGAGGCGAAATTGACTTTGACGAATGATAGTTGCCCGCCGCGAGTTGTATCGAGAATGGTGTGACGTTAATGCGAAGTTGATGCTCGATAAGCCGATCTCCGTGGATATTTAATTTGCACGATGTAAGCGAGCAGATCGCGCGCGCGCTCGCGAGTCGGTGGAAGAATTAACTTTGTCAAACTCATTTCCTATAGTTTTTTGTAACGTCGCTGTGCTACGCTGCGGTAATTAATAAGTAAAACTGCGATGCTTTTTTTTCAAACTCATCGCGGCAAATGAACGCCAAATAGCGCTTTCAGAGGAAGATTGATTGCATCGACAGGTCGTCATGGTTTAGAAAAACACGTTATCGAGTTATCGATGTAAACGCCGAGAACATTTTTCATAATGCTTTCTCGTATCTCTTACGCTTCGTATTTCATATTATTCTTTGCAGCTGCAATGACGCTGCAGTTGCATTTTGAAAATGTACATACCACATTTCGTAAGCCATGAATGCGCTGTCGCTTGCTTATCGTAGAGAGCGCAATATACTCCTTCTCGTGCCATTCATTCCGTGAAAAAGTAAAAACTGATTCTCGTTTCGATAGAACGTGCATCTGCTTTCCTGCGGCTGTTATTACTCCCGACTTATTAAGCTGCACTGAATTAATAGCATTACGCATTTGTGAAATATTGCTAATTACGCCACATAAATATGAAGCACGTATATAAATAAGTACCATCTGAGATAAGTATTATTAAAGATGAGATTTCTCTCTCAGTGAAACTCGACAAAGTATTACATTCTGATTTATCGCGTAAAAGCTTCGTGCAAGTATGTTGAGTGTTTCGAAATAACAGTAATTCACAAGCACTGTTTAATAACGATGTAAAGTAACAAAATAAAATATAACGTTACTAAAATGTGAAACAAAATAACTTATTAATTAATATACCGATTGATAGTAGATGGATAAAGTATATCGTCAGCTCGCAATTATTTGGAAAGCCATTGATTTTCTGAAGCAACGTCCTATTAAAAAAATTAAAGAACATCGATCGATGACGAGTTACGCAAATGTCGGTTGAAAGTGATCGGATCGCCAGTCGAAATGTTAATTGATACAAGTGTCCCTGTTGGTTGGAGTACGTCTCGCGGATTATTTTTCTGAAGCAGCGATAGAAAGATCGCAGAAATAAATTGAAACGTTTATCGAAACATGCGACTCCTGCCTCTCTCTTATCTCAATTAGCCTCGAGGATGCTGCTCGCAGCGCGCACACATCGTATTGAAATGCATTTTTCAAGTCTCGCGCATGCACTCGGACCGAAAGACGGGCATCGCGCTGCTCGATGTCGCCCGATGTCGCTCGATGTCGCTCGATCGAATGAAATTTTCACGTTGACTCGTCTCCGACGTCGAGGGCAAAAACTGCACATTCGCGCGAACACGGTGGAGACGTGTAGTAGATACGCGATATCCCGCCTCCCCTCCCGCCGCCGGATACTAATTCGCTTTCGTTAATTAGCGCCCGCTCGAAAACGGAAGACGCGGCTACATTATGCAGGATCTTCGGATTCGCGATCGCGTCGCGAGTCGGATTAAGCGCGTTACGCGAAGCGGCGCGTTAAACATTCAAACGTCGCTCGATCGATCTGGACGACGCGGCGCGGCGGAGAGCGCGGCAGCGAGGATTATAAATAGGAAAGAACACCGTTGCATATAATGCCGCGATCTCGGGAATTTAATTAAGACGCTTTTGTAACGTGCTCCACTTTGTAAAAGCGGCATCTCGCGATCGCTACGTTTCTTCTCGAGAAAGACATTTCCAATAAGTACGCGGCGGCAATTGCAGCGCCAGTAATTCTAAATTATATTCTGTCCGTTTACAGGCAATTTCATATCGGACTTAATCTTAATATACGTATATTTTATTTAGTTGTCAACCTGCGTGCTACGTACAAGTTTCAGAATAAAATCAAGCGTGTTATACTGCGATCGGCTTATAAGTGCGACAGGTTTCAAATGTGACATTAATAAGGACTTCTCCTTTCCTAAGTTTCCAATCTCTTGAGTTTACAAGATATCACGTTCGCATTAAATGTCACGCATTACATTGCGTTCTTTACACTATGAACGCAGAATCGCGGATCTCCTCGAGATGCAGCTAAAGTTCAACGATCTCCTGGATCCCTATTATCCGCTGCAGAAGATTAGATACCGAAGTACACAACTAAGTATACTGTTACTGTAACCAGCCCGAGGAAGGTGGTTAATTCCAACACAATCGGAAAAACAATCGCGCTGCACGAATTTTGTGTGAGATAAAAGTCATAATCGAAAATGAGATATTACGTTACAATTTCTTTCCTGCTATAATTATAATTAAATAATGAATTATTTGTAACACCAACAAAAAGAAATTTTTTTCCCAAAATTATCCACTCAGATAAATATAATCTTAGATTAACTGTTAATTCGTAACTTGAACAAGATTTCACGCCATAGATCTACCGAGAATCATTACTCATAGAAAACGTGTTGTAAGATGTATCGTCGCAGCAACTGCATGCAGAAACTATCGCGCATCGCGTCATTCTGCCACCTGCGCATCAACATGTATCATCGAGGATTATAAATCTAAACGCCCGGCCGCGCAGATCGGGAGATCTCGCGGAACGTGTTAGAAAAAAATGGGAAATGCGACCGCGGAATATCATCGTGCAATGGCATTGTACTGCCTTTCATGCGTCGCATTCCACAATTGCAGCCGCAGTCGAACGCATCCGAGCACGCGATCTCGCGCCGAGCTCGCAACTCGGCGCTTGGAGATTTATCTCCGTTTCGACGAAGCACCGTCATATCCTCGTTACTTTCTACGAAAGCATAAAAGTCCGGTCGGGGATTGTTTATTAGCGCGCTATTGTACCTCAAATAGTCGTCCGGTTGCAACCGGCTCGCTTGCAACCAGGTGCATTGCCCTTCCCGCGTCCGCGTCCGCGTCCGCGTCGTCGTCGATGATTACTCAACAACCGGGTCCAGAATCGCCGACCGGCCGGCCGGTCTACAAAGGGCGCGCATCGAAGCCTCGATTGCTCGAGCCAAGGTCACGTGAGAAAGAACCATGAGTAATCTAACCAGCGTGGTCAATGACACGTTATGCAACGTGGCCGTAATGATGCCGCCGCCGACGTCGAATCTCGACGACTCGTCCTCTTCCTTGTTCCTCGCGAGGATATGTTCGCCCCCGCGAAACATCAAGTATTACATGAAAATGGGGTTCTTGACATCGACCGGAAACTCCTTATAACATACGAAATGTACCATAACGTGCAAGAATAGAATCGTCTTGAGATAATTCTTATTAAAATGTTTACATCTTTTCGAAATTTAATTTTATTCGTGTTTTTCAGTTGTTTGAAAATGTAATATTATTGTGGATTTATATTAATGTGGATTATAATTTTAAAAAACTAAAAATTTTAAATTTAAAAAACCAAAAATTTCTGTCAATTCAAAATACGTTAATAATATGATAAAAATTATTCCCTCTCATAAAATATGTGCGTTAATTAAAATAATTCGAAAAGTAAGCAGTCAAAAAAAAAGAAGCAAATACGAATCACACGGAAAAATGTTTGTACTTGGAGAGATAAGACCGGGGATACAATGAGAAAAAACTACCCTGTTTTTTCAGACGCGCAATCCCGTGTGTATAGTGCTTTTAGATTTGTCCCCGCGATGAGACACGAGTTTTTTACCCTCGAAAATCCGGCGTATCGACTGGCAACGGTGCTGAGAATTCCACACGTGCTCTGTGCTCTACACTCGAAGAGAGTCCTCGACAAAGACGAACGAGAGAAAATGAGAAGAGAAAAGACAGGCGAGGAAAAAAGTGAAACGGTAACATTCGCGACGTGCCCGAGGTGAATTTATTTTATGGATAGCATTGTCTGATCGGAAAATTGATCAAACTGCAATAAAACTTGAGACAATGTATCATACGAATGAACACAATATCGTGGAAAATGTCTAACATTGCTCCTTAAGTACTAATTTAATATCCGACTGAGAGCTTCGTAAAAAGAAAACAGAATTTAATTTCTCATATTATCTGCTTTAGAAGAAGAGAAGAATTATAAATTTTATTATCTGATGTCTCTCTGACAATGGGCTTCATGCTTTATGCATATACGGTGTATATTAATACTTGCAAGATCCATTAAGATAATTAATGTGGATATATATTTTAATTAAATTCAAGCAAGATTTCACAATCTTGAAATATTCAATGTTAGATTGTCTCTTGTGATATGTGAAATTTAAATATTAATACAAGTCAAAGTACTAATTGTAAGAGTGTCATACGCTTTCTCTGAATAATATATCCATATTTTTCTAAAACCATATTGCAAGACATTTATATCTACACAAGTATAGCTTACACAAGTAGTAGTAGCGGTGACAGAAATTCACCACTACTATATCATTATTATCGTCATCATTATTTAGATTCGCTTAATGTCTCCGAATTTGCACTCGTCAAAGTGATGTGTCTTCACTATGAGTGTCGTTTGAGAGAGATGTGATTTTAATCGCGCCACGGCTAAATGTTTTATTCCATCGGCAAGTGGATGTGGATGTGGATGTGGCCGCGGCGCGGCGGTGAATAGGCGACGACTGACAGTGACAGATTTCGCTCCCGGTTCTAAGCAGCTTAGAGTTCCCGGTTCCTGTACAGTTCCATCATTATCGAGTGCCCTTAATTGCTAACACCGGTGTTCCTATGCCGATAGCGGAGGCAGCGAGCGCGTTTGAACTTGAAACTGTACGGCCCTGAGACGCAAATCATGCTCGCCTCGAAGAAGCCTTAAGCAGCTGTTACGTCTCGCTTGTATAGCGTGATTCAATTTGCGTCGTTTCGCCATTGAGTAGTGACGTAATGAAATAAAAGTAAATGAGATGAAATATTTCGTACGCAGCAGGCTAGCACACACAAATCGAGCGAAGGATAAATTTTAGAATAAGATCTGCAATATGGATAGAAACTAAAAATATTTTGTTTCGAGATAAATGATAGGAAAAATTATAAGATCGGCTGTTAATAGTTTCGAATAGTTATTGAAAAAAATTGAAGCCAAAATGTAAGATAAAATGTAGATAGAAATTTACGTTTCGATGAAAATGTGGACGCCACGTAGATTCGTTTTGTGTCGAAAACATTACAATGTATGCCCCTATTCGACAGGGAAAACAGATTTTCAAATCGACACGTACCTTGAGAAAAATGTACAAACACGCGTAACTAGAAAAAAAGTTACGTACACCCTGAGCAACTTCACCTGATGCTGTTTGCGCAGCTGTAACGTTTCGAGTACCTTTCATCGTTTGAAACTCTTCAAACAACTCCGACCTTTTCTATTAATAAAAGCGCTGTGGTAACTCTCGTACATCAAACGCACCGGATATAGACGCACTTCGGATGTAACGCATTGTAGATACCGATTTATCCTCGCGTAATCAAGAAACCGACATTTCATCGCGTTTATGAATATATTGAACAAGAGATTTGAAATTTTAAAAGCTGAATAAAAGATTCTTTATACTGTGATATGAAACTAAATTAACAGTATTACTAAACAACAAAATATTTTTATCGCGTGCCTTACAGCGTGAATAATTTTTACCGCATGCGATAGTAGCTTCATTGCTTTATTTTAATAAATTTTCGCGGTAGAATTTATAGCGCAGGTATATCGCGCAGAACTTCATTTAACTTTCTTAATTGGCCATCATCTTACTTCTTCGAGCAGCGAGAAGTTGGATCATTAACGCAGAAACGAAAGCAAACTGGGCGTATGCTAAAAAGAATTTTGTGTGCCCATCAGTAATTCGAGAAGCTGCGCTGTATAATCTACAGCGATCGATAACTGGTAATTTGTTGCACTGCGGTGCATGGTATCAGTCATGAGATTAAAGCAAATTAGGTAATTTATACATCGGATGCTTTAATTTAATCTCGCAAGGCATCGTAGCGGCCGTCGAAAATATTAAATCATTAAGCGAGGTGAAAATGTCTGATAAGGTAAATATAGGTTTGTATCTCTATCGAGATATTAATTTCCATAAATATTACAAAGTGATACCATGATACTTGTAACACTTCATTCTTCATACTTAATCTTTTAATTTTAGATGCCGAAATATTGCCCAAGTTTTTTACCAAGTAAAATAAAAACTTATTACGGCATTAAAAAATTTAGTACTTAATATTTGAACGGTATAAAAGAATGGTACTAATTATTATATTTAGCAAATAATTCGACATATTTCTGTCTGCGTATTAAAGGATAACTGATATCAGCCATCTTTCATCCCACTGAAAATCGGAGCGAGTCGTGTAATTTCCCGGTCGTCGCGGTTGAAAACTTTCTTCTGATCATACTTCCGCAGCGCAGAGAGAAAAGTTGCGTCGTTAACGGAGGCAGGAAAACCGACGGTGGGATAAAAAGAGGCCCCGTAGGGCCCACCAGGACCGTGAAGCATTAAAGCGCTATTACAAGGTAGTGCACGCTCGCTCGCGCGAGAAAGAGAGGCAGCGAGAGAGACGCGCTACGCTTATACACGGTGATGCGGCAGAAAACGAGAGAGGACGGGTTCTATTATCCTTGAGAAAAAATCTTCGCCTGCGCGCGGATACCTCTTCTCTCTCGCTAGAAGATGCCTGAATTGGATTCGAGGAGAAGATCCGCAAGGAGCAACGCCGCAAGAAATCGAACGTCGCGATCGTGAGAGACTCGCGCGGCGCAGGAAGTGAACTGAAACAATTCGTCGATACCGCGATAAAAACTCGCGAGTCTGGTGAGTAATCGCTTGTTCATATGCGTTTATAAAAAATCGCGTTAATAACTAGAATTTTCTGCGACACTCATTAGTAGGTGCAATAATGAAGTTTCTAATATTCACTTATAAATATTAAAGCTTGATGGATCTTCTTTGTATAAAAAATTAATAAGATTATTCTTTAATACTTTTTATATTTTCGATATGAATTTTTGACAGCAATTAAACCAAATAAAAATTCTGTTATATTTATCTTTTAATTAAGAAATTGTATAATTTTTTTGTCACTCTAATTTTTTTCTAAAATATTCCAAATATTCAATAAAATATTCAATAAATGCAGGTTTAAAAAAATATGCGTGTAGCAAACAATAACTTTAGCAAGGTCTGGTTCGTCGGAAGTTCATCGTCTCACTCGTTCGTGTTTCGTTGCGTTCCTTGAGAAATTCGCGCCTCGATGATTACACGCGCTTCCAGCGATCCGTGATGAAACAATTACCGGTGATACCGCTCTCTACCAATAAGCGGAAAATGAGAAAAATAATTGCGAGTTTCGTCGGCGTGTGAAAAAAATTAAGTCCCCGCGATCAGGACCACCCAGATTTCACTTTTATCATACAAATAATGATCGTCCAACTGTACTAACCGCAAAAATTTTTCATCCGTGGCAAATACGGCTGTACGACCTTAAGAAATTGTCACGTTTCTATTGACACAAATGTTATCAAATCGTTTACAATGTATAACAAATTGTATCACACGATGTTAATTGTATTGGCTCCCGATATTCGATATTCAAATTTTGTCATTTTTTTCTGTCATCTTTATTTAAAAAAAATTCTGCTCTCTTTTTAACAGCTTATCTTCTTTTATCCCGTTATTTTTAACACTGCAATATTTGGATCTTTATTTAAATCTCTATGTAAATTTTATAATGTATCGAACCCTTGTGTTGTACACGCGTACATTGAGTTTAATAACAAAAGGAAATATTCCTGTTCATAAAAGTTCGTAAATCACAGATGTTAGTATTGATGTATCTCTAAACAGTATGATAATAACAAAGTCGACATTCCGAGATTACAGCGAAGATGATTGTACAAGAGAACGAAAAATTGGTTAGTCAAGGTAATTGTGGTATGCAGGTGGAAAGCTTCTACAACGAATAATATGGCAAGTCACGACAGCTGATAGACCTCATAGTTCCTGTGATACGCTATAATTCTCAATTGTATAAAAATATAGAAGCCCGCCAGGGCAACCTGTCGAACATCTTTTTCTACATACCAGGAAATACTTTCGATTGGCTCGCAGCCAGAAAAACCCAAGAGATTTAACTTTAACATTAATCACCAACTTAATTGTTTGACATCAGTCTCCGTAATAAAAAAATCGATTTCCTATTCAAATGGGCGATCGATTTTTGTCCGATGATTGAGCGATGCGAGTGATGACGCGAAATATATTTTACAATTTTACAGAATGACATAATAGCATTAATATCGTTTTACAGAAACAGCAGATGTCAGCGCGCGCGCACGATTAGATAAGGAAACTTAAACTCATCGAGTTGTGAATAGGCGGATTTAACGATGCCTTTCATGCTCGAAGGCAAAGGCGACACCGCGAAGCTAGGCCGTGCCGATCCTTTCCAGAAAGGATTTCCTTTCGCGGATAATTTTCTGTCATTTGCCGGGGCACAATATACTGTTGATGATTGCCGTTGAAATGAGTAATAATTTTTACGTGGAAACCATTCGCGCAACACGTAGCACGTGTCATCAGTGATCGTAAAGATAATACGACGCCATGAGAATCCTCGAGAGTGATGCATTCACGATCGAGACACTCGATATACGCCCGCGCGTCCCGATGTTTATTTTCCCGCGGGGCAATAAGCACTCTACCAATTAAACGTCGCAGGATACCTGTCGCTCGATGGCATTTACATAGCTGAAATCGCGAGAGCTATCATCGAGTGAACATCGACCGACGCACGTTAGTTAACATAATTTATTGCAAATAAAGAGAGAATAAATCAAAGGTATATCTGTACATCTTAGATGTATCAAAATTCAAATAATGACGGCACGATGCGAGACAAAGGGTAACAGATCAATTTTAATCTCTTAAATATGAGATCTTATCTGGGAAATTTTGTGGAAGAATATTTTTAAAGAGTGTACATCCGGTCAAGGTTTACTTTTATATCAATATAATAATTTTATAAACCATGTGTTTCTCTCCGTCTTAAAACATTTAACTTTCTTTTAACCTTTTAATAAAAGAAAACGTATGATAATGCCAAGTTGGAATTGCAATATTATCCGCTACGCTTTTTACAAAAATAGACCACTCTCTTTCGTGTGTTGCTTCCTGTTTCTCATTAAAACGTAAGCGGCGCATTACACGGGCTAATGTTCGCCGCGAATCGTCATCCGAGGGAGCTTACGCTTCTGTACAACTTTTCCGAGAAGCGTGCTCCAGTTTCCATCATCGTCGGCCTAATGTCGCTATGCAATATTGCGCGCGGGGAAACGGAGAGAACGCCGGGCTGCGTTTGTCGGTCAGCCTTGAGAATCCCGAGGCAAGGAGCCCGGTTGCAAATGCGTTTAGAAACGACGTCGGGTACCGAGAACTCGGCCTCCGAGAGCCGAGCAATAAACGTAATGCAAGGATCGCCTGGCGATGCGATACGACGCGATGCTTGCTTTCCGCGCACCGAGCAACGTTTAGCCTTCTCAGCTGGCATACTCGTGAGAATTCCCGGCCAAATGTGCCAAAGAAACGAGAGGTTTCTGCACAACCACCCTCTTGCGCTAACATTGTTTCGCAATGACAAAAAAATAAAACAAAAATATACTTTTCCTTTTAGTGGATTATAATGCGAGAAATTGAAATAATGGAATTGGCCGGTCCATCAACGAATGCAATTGAAGCAGTCAGCGAATAACGATAAATGTATATAGGTAGTCTTTGGTGTTTTTGTTTGGCAGGAAAAATAAATGATTTATATTTTTTTTAGCGTTATATTAATATGTATCTATCGTGAAACCGTGACTCTAGGATAATGGCGTTTACAATTTAGAGTACGATTTAGAGTATATTTCCGTGTCAATATTTTCAAAGGCGTTAAATCGACACTCTCAGTCGAGATACTCCATTACAGAGTGTACATTTCAGCAACAATAAGTGTCGGCGGCTTATCGGAGGTATTCCGAAGGATACTCGCGTATCGAGAGAATTGGGACCACTAAGTAATAGAGATAGTTACGTGGAACGTCCGATACCACGGCCTATAGCGATACAAAGTTCATCGCTCTAGGAGGAGAACAAGTTTCACGACCGAAGTGCGGTAAGGTGCGAATTCCAGCGAGCAGAGCATTTACAAGTTATGGTCTTCGACCATGATACGTCCAAGCGTGGCTAGCGTTTTAGAAAATTTATGTAAAGCCGTTCTATAATTGTAAAAAGATCCTTTCTTTCAAATCGTAACATCTTCACCTTAAAAGTGATATACGAATTATTAACATGAAATAAAAAAATGCGACATACAAAAGAGGTCTGAAATAAAAGCCAGTGTCACACGATCCTTCGCTTAAAGGAATATCTTCAAGGCGAAAACAACATTAGACTCAGCCTACTAAGTACAAGGCACTTCCCGCCGCGCTTTTTGAAAGCCGCGTACCTGCTATGCAAATTTGCAGCTGGAAGCTGAATTCTTGGATAAAATTCAACGATCCCGCGACTGCCGCGTCGTCGTCTCGTGCAGTTGTTAAACGGGAAGTTTATTTAGCCTACGGCGTAGCAACCGTAGTCCACGCTCAGTTGCACACACGTACACGCGCATCGATTACACAGGCGTGCGGTTTGCCTTAATTGCAATCCAATTTGTAATTAACTCGGTTCACCGGAACGTCGAAGAGAAGGCGCGCTTCGGCAGTGCGGCGATTCCCCCGCGCGATGCAGGCGGGGTACGTTAATATAGAAATTTTACGCTGCCCTTAGTGTGCATCGAAAACATTGTATATGTACGTGGGACGGCTCTCTCGCTCTCTCTCTCTCTCTCACGTAGGGCCGGCGTAGTGAGTTAAGAATCTATGGCAGTGGCAGAGAAACCACCTCGAGTAAATACGAGTCATGCTCGAAGGGCGCATTCTTCGCAGAGGTTCTCCAGTCGCATCCTTGCCGACGATCTCGAGAATCTCGTCTGCGGTCGGCCTCATCTTAATCCTCTTGTTGAGGATAACATCGGCGAGTATATTCGAGATGTCATATCATGACAAGATTTTAGGGGAAGAGATATAGTAGAAATAAAATATTTGAGTTGAAAAATATAATAAATTAATGATTTAAAATGAATATTTATATTTTTATAGATTTTTTTTATTTTAATGTTAAAAAAATCAAATGCACAACGCGTAATAATTTTTCAAGTTAAAATAAGAATGAGGATAATTGAACGCGATCATATCGCTATACTTGATTCTGTTTGGTAACCGCTAAGGTCTTAGAGAGCACCAAGTCTATTTAGAATAAACGCGTACACACACAGACCAAGGAAAATTACTATCTCACGATCCCATCAGAGCTTTTACAGAAAACCAGCCACGTTCTCCGGATGCAAACGTTAATCGGAAAAAAAACATCACGCGCGATTAGGGAACCACCACCAAAGACTTCCGCACTGCACTTGGAAGATAAAGTGTCATCTGAAGACCGAGCGAAGACGATGTCGCTCAGTTCACCCTGTATATCAGAGAGGTTTACTCGCTCGTCTTTCAGCATTGCCAAGAGGGAAGAAAATGAGAAGCAAGGAAGAAGAGAGAGAGAGAAAGGCAGAAAGACAGTGTAGAGCCGTAACCAGAGTTATACAAGTTCTATGTCGCAATATAAATTTGCGTTCTCATCTCGCGTGACCATGTATGCACGGTCGAAATGAATATTAATTCGTAATTATAATAAATAGCAACAGCGTGATTATAAATCACGTGGTGATATTTAAGAATATTGAGTTTGGAAATCAAGATAAATTAAATTGTTGTTAATGAAAGTAATTGGTTGAGAATATGCTGAAAGCAAATTAATTTAATGACGACATAAAATTCGATGATATCGATCTTATTGTTAGTATTTCAGTTGTCGACAGAATTACGAAAGAATGCGTACATATCCAAAGAGAGAAAGAGATCAGGGGAGTTTAAAATTCAATTATACCCCCGTGGGTAGAGAACAATCCATCGGTCTAGCTATCATCGTCCCTACATTAATCCCGCGCGCCCTCGGCCACCAAATATCCGATACATCGTTTCGCCCTCATGGTGGACGATGTTCAAATATCCACCTCGTTTCGCTATATTTTCGACAGTCGTATTAAACGAAACATCGCTAAACTCGCAATTAATTACATCGAAGAATTAATTTAATCAGTCAAAAATACTGAAAATATCTCTGGCATAAATATCGAAAGCAAACATCAACTCCAAATTACATGATTTACAAAATTTACTGCAATTATACTTGAATATCGATAAGTAAATTATATAATTATTAATATTAACTGCAGAAAAAGAGAAAAAGGAACTTGAATTATTATTGATAATTAGATCTATACAATCAGCAGTAGACAAAATATGCGATATATGCGATCGATGTAATCGATTACCACACGTTTCAAAAATTGATAAGAAGGATAGCTAAGTTTAACAGCGAGATCCCACGAATTGCCTTGAAATAAATTTCACGCCATCAGAGATACGAAGCGAAATAGCAATCTATTCGTCTTGTATCGATTCGACAGCGAGCAGCGACGAGCAGCGACGAGCGCGAGGTATCGGTTCGACAGGAAATTTCGACGTGGTCGACGGCGCGAAGGGCAATTCTGCGGCGAGTCCAAAACTCCGATACTCCGATATCGCACACGTGCTCTTTCGCGTGTATGCAGATGCGTGCACGTCAATGTCAAGTCAGCCAACCGGTTCACGGAGAGCAGTACCACGAGGTATTATAAGTGGCATACAAACTACGAAGCGTGCACCGCGAGTGCGGAAGGAGAGTTAATAAGTTTCAAGTGACTCGTGCATGCGGAATGTTTGCCGCCTTAATTAGAAAGTGCACGGAGAATTGCAATTGGGTTACCTGGCTCGCGCGACAGGTCCCGCATACCGAATTTTCGAGGGCTGTCATTGCGATCTGACTGATAGAAATCACGAGCATGGGCGGTTGCATCATAATTGCTAATTTCTATGGGGCACGCACGTCACGTTTAGTGAAAAGGAGGAAAGTAATCAAATCATTGTAATTAATGATGTAAGTAGCGTATGACGAATTAAAACTTGAGCACAAGCGCTAATTAACCGTAAACTCCGAACATCAGATGCACGTTGGATATTATTAGCGTAATTTCCGATTTAACGCTGAATATCGCATTTAACTGTTTACGGCATGATAATTAATTCGTTGATTACATCGTCGATGTATATATAACTAAAATTTAAGCTTCAACTCTACCATTTAATTTTGCAGAATTATATTCTCGAAAATCATATTAACTTAAAATAAAAGGCAACTCTGTCATAAATTACGATTCAACGATAACAATTATTCTCTACATATAATTGTTATATTAAATATAACGATAATATAATTATAAAATTTCAGATAGCAATATACCGAATTAGTTATTCACACTTGAAACAAAAATTTGTTTGTGTGACTCGTTTTTAGAAAAGTTTTAGAAAAGTTGAAACGAGAATATTCAGGTCAGTACGAAATGATAAGATATTTCGTGGAATATAATACTCATGGTATATAGTTGTTCACAGTATTCCGGCAGCAAACATCGGTACTAGTTTCTACCTTTAGGTTTCCTCTTCAACCAAATGTTGCTGTGAGTAATTGCGCATAACTATATGTACATTGAGAATACAGTATCGAACATCTGTGCTTATTGGCTCATATTGGTCTGAAAAAATTCTCATTTAAACTTGAATAAATTTTATTTTGCACCAAAAAGCTTCGGTAAACAGGAAATTCCCGATGAGATCGATAACGGTGAGAAAGCGCGGTTGACCGTATTTTTCTCTCGGTCAAACGGAAAGGAAATTTTCTGGAGCAGCTCGGAGAGAGAGAGAGCGGAGTCCACCCCTAACGCAAAGGGTGGGATTTGGCCGCGCGTCCCACGGTCGTCATGGTAACCATAGGTCAGGACAGGGATAAGCAATAGTAATGCGCCCTTTTTTCCCCGAGAAGGAACCATCTTTGCCACGAGCGACGAACGACGACGACGACGACACGACGACGACGGCGACGACGATGCCGGGGAACAATTTATTTCGACCGTCAATCGACTCGTGTTAACTCGCCGCGTTAAGTAGACAGCACGATTTTTTGCGTCAATTAGCACGCAAACATGCAACGCTGCTACTGCTCGCGCGATGGATGCAATTTGCTCCCGACGAACGCACCCCGGAAGAACCGAGACGCGCGATCCAGGTGCCGCGATAAAACCGCTTTTTTCCTCGACGGATTAAATCGGAAGTCGTATATGACGAGCGAGTTTAAAAAAGGGAAAAATTGTGGGCAACCGATCGGATCGAATCTTCCTCGATTGGTACGATAAATCGGCGATCGAGCAAAACGGGGAGAATTAACATGACGCATGAAGATCGCGATGGACGCTTCATGGAATGCACTCTATCGATCGTCATAATCTCGGTTATTCCGCAAAGAAGTTGAATATCGACTAACCGAGATCTCCCGTCTTTCTCTTTCTCTCTTTCTCTTTCTCACTCTCTCGAGGTGGTGATCAATAAGAAAGTTACGCGCTTTTTACCCTTCCGTCCTAAGCCGAGGAGAATGTTCTGGCAAACTTAACGTTCTTTTTCACTTTAAAAGTATGCGAGAGAAATACATTTTAAATGTAAATTATAATTTCTAATCTCTCAAATAAGTTTAAGATTTTATTCACTTATTCTCTTATCTTATTGATCTGCTAAAATTATATCCTTTAACATAAAAAATAATTTAATCCTTAAACATTGAAATTATTTTATAATGGAAATGAAAATATATCTCAAATATTCTGTATTATTTTACTGAAATACTCACCAAACGTAAAAAACTGTCAATTTGATTCCAGAGATTTGCACTCACTGACACGTTCATTCGCATGCACATTTACTCCGATATCCCAACTTTTATCTCACCGTTCAATGTTTACCGTGTTCGTTAACGTACAAATATTTTCAGCGCGTCAATGGAATATCGAGCCGATTGACGAGTTGTATAACAAAGCGTATTTGCTTCTCTGTCGCTCGATCCTTCGACGAAGAAATCTGCATCGCGAATCTACATCGCGAGAGACAATGAACGGTGAAGCGTAACGAAGGAAGTCGAGATGAAAATCACGTAACGAGGATAAAAAAACCGCTTTAAAATTATGCCGGCCCCATGTAACCTTGCCTTGGCTTTTTTTTGCAAGCTCTCCTTGCACGTTCGGTAAATATATATCTCGCCCTTCGACTTCGACGGTCGATTCGCGCTCTAGAAATCGGGCCGCGGATATACATATCGCGTTACGCGAAATTCGACGTGGAGATGGAGTACATGCCACGAATTCGCGTCGTACAAATTTATCTTCGGCTACCTTTTTATAGTGCAAACACGTCGAAGAGACGCGTTAAACGAACAAACGAGCGTACGTTTATAGTGGATTACCAAAAGTAAATTTATATAACGAAAATTCATAGAATTTGAGGTTTCCAATTCGTCAAAATAATTTTTTTTAGAAAAATATATATATTTCTTAATATACTACAAGTTGAGAAAAAACTAGATTATATAAAATATTTAATAACATTTTGATTATGTTGTTAGACGCTCTTTGAAATTTGTTATCGACTTTGAACCCTGAGAATTATCAATCGCATTTGCGAATTGCACTCAAGACGAGAATTGCGAGTTATCGGCCGCCTAGATCAACACACTCGCGATTCTTCTATTACAAAAACTAATTACATCTCGCTAGATAAAGAGCAATGTGCTCGCGCACGCGGTTCTATCAGATGGGATTTACACGCGCTTCTTCCTACCCCTCCTCTCCTTCCCCGCCAAGTACACGATCTCGGTGAAGGCAGGCGCCCGAATCGGCGCCCAGCCCGTCCCTAATTAATCGCGTTCTCAATTAGTGGCCCGAAAGCGCGGCTCGATTATAATAACATGATAATACATGGTCCGTGACGAGGTCATTCAACTCGGCAGACGAGCGACGTCATCCGCCGCGCCGATTTAAAAAGACGGGATTGTTTGATCGTCTTGCGCGATCCATGAAAATCTCTCACTTCAAAGATCAAAGTGCAGAGAGAAAGAAAATTGCATTAATGTCAATTAAAGGGACATTTAAATTGTGATTGCGTCACAGGGCACGCTCGATATAAATTTTCATAACAAACTCGCCTGACTGAAAGTATACGTGGCTTAAGTATATGTATGTCTCGCCGTTACGGTTTCGCGAAACGAAACGCGGATCCAAAATCGCATCGTGACGCGAAAAAGTTGAACCAACAAGTCTGCCTCGTCAGCGCGAAACGGTTGACATCATTCGCGAGAGCAGACAAGTAAAAAATTGAAGTTCTCAGAATATTAATAATACTTGCCGCACACGGCTCCAAAAATATAAAATAATGAAAATCTCTTTTTTTGTCACGCTCACTCGTCGAGTTGGATTTTTCCTCTCGACGAGGAAATTTAATTACTAACAATTCTCGCCGATCAAATGAATACTTAGTGCTCGGCGATTAATTATCCACGAGTTTGTTTCTCCGCTTTACCCGTAAACCGTTGCATCACTAAAACTGCATAAATATGCATCGGTGAGCGTTATTTGTGCACCACGTGCACTTTATTATACTCGACATTGGAAATATTTATAATTCGCGGAAGCGGGGAAACAATGGCAACCGAGTGAGACACTCGTTAACGGTGTCGTTGAGATTTCCAGGTTTCGATAAATTCGAATTTCGAAATGAAATGGTCTGCGCGGAGTGAATTATTAATCAATAATTGAGCGCTGCGAACTTAGCCGTTCGATTAATTATTATCAATATTTGATCCGCGCGTATCATCCATTATCGAAATAATTTAATCAAGATATTTCGCGGTTTAAAAAAATTGGGATTTATATTTAATATATTAATTCTATTCTACCTTCCATTTTAGTCTTTCTTGCAATTACCGTTTGAACAAATCTTATCAATACAAATTTAATTTTTATCACTCGCTTGCCACGAGAGGGAGAATATCGCAAGAATTCTAGGCAAAATTGACATTTTTATTGGAGATAATTAATTTAATCGATACGCTCCGCGATTCGTCACCATAATAATAATAATAATAATAACAACGTAATCTTACCTGGCAATCTCGTCGATGTCGGAGTGCAAATGAGCGATTTGCAGTCAGACGGAGCCCGTGGATCGGCGCATACCTCGTAGATCGTCCGAAACGACATCCCTCGAATTTTCCACATCACTGGCCGCCGGACACGTCCCCGCGAAAAAAACGCCGCTGCGCGCTTCTCTCCTCGGCGAGGTATACGCCTAACGGCGACGCAAACACATCCGCCGGTCACGAGCGCCCGTGACGGAATGCTGGAGGACTCGTGCTCGATCTCTCTCCTATGCCGGTTCGTTACCCCCACTACGAAAGGCTTACCCTTGCGCTTTTTTTTTTTTTTTTTGCAAATCCTGACGTTCTCTCTTTCTCTCTCTCGATCATCGATTTTTCGTGCTTGTTAAACCTGCAAATCGAGAATCGGACGCGTCTTGTGTAGAACACGTGTCGTGCACGCCCGCGGCGAAGATCGAAAGCCGATAGATTGCGGCGGATCCGGAAGTCGCGAGGATGCACGGAGTGCATCCGATTGATCGACGATAAACGCAATTCTAAACATTCATTTGTACACCTGGCTATAAACGCGTAATGTGGTGAATCGCAAAACTGGCGCTAAAACGGAGCATTTTTTATGAAATTTCATGGCTGTAATTAAGATTGAATTTATTAGCGAGCAGAGAATAGCAAACATCCATTAGTGAATAATGGATGTTCCAGCCAAATAAAATGGAGTTTCCACTAACACAGTTGTAAACATCATGTGAGCGCGATCGTTCGGTTTCGTTGTTTTGTAATAACAAACGATTCGTATTTTAATAGAGTAAAAGGTAAATGAATAACGTTTATGAATATTTCCTAAACGTGCGATATTTTGTGGCTACTCCCGATTTCGAGATATTGCGAACGTAAAAGTCATAATGGATAATATTAAATTTCAATTTAATATTATGTGCAACATTCTTCATTTCTTACTTAAGCTGTTACTTTTTATCCACGTAGGATCTTATAAAATGTGAGGATATATAAAGTAATGTGTTAATAGAAAGTAGATAGTTGATAATGATGAACGGTGTTAAATCAACGCGCGAGTGTTTTATATTTAAGAAAGCGATAATTTATAGATAATAACCCGTGATTATTTCTGTGTGTTCGACATCGTTTTATACTTTTCTCGGGAGTGTATTGAGAAACCATTAATCGCGCAAAATACGCTGTAATGTGTAATCGCCAATAATATAATATAACGGGAAAATAGCCGCATATGTGATTTTTAATTAAATACTGCGTATGTATTATTGTCGTAGATGATTGTCCCAGTAAGTGAAGTTATGTCATAACAGAAAAACACATTTATTAATTCGCGTGATAAATCGTGAAAAGAGGAAAATAAAAAATAGAAAATGCACGTGCATGTTATTGATAATTACGTTTCATTACGCATTAATATTTTCTTTTTTAGAAGTTAATAAAATGTTATATACGTATAATTACCGCTGTAATTACAATTTGATAACGCGTTAATAAAAGAACCTCCATCTTGAGAAAATTGCTATCTTATTCCTAAGCAACTTCACTACGGTGCGAAAGTAAGAACACTTGGCGAAATAACCTCTCTGTGACAACAATCTCCACGAGAGCTTATCGTCGCGGCGAGTAAAGCGAAAGCCGTGTAACCCGCAGGGAAACGAATAGCGAATCATATCATACCTGCCTTCGAGACGTCGATCATTCGGCAGCCTCGGCGAGGAGGCCCGTCGTTCGATCCGCGATACTGAATAAATCGCGCGGATGTCGGCGAGCGGATCCGCCGAATTCGCGGAAATTCACTCGGCGCGCACTCGTTCGTCGACTGCTCTCTTTCCCGCGCGCGGGCGCACGCACACACGCGCGCGCGCGCGACACACATTATACACACACACACACGCACGCAGAGCGGCGGTGGGTGGATACGTTTTCGTTCGGCTGTCGTCGATCGCTAGCCTAGGCAGTCGGCGCGTCGTCGCTTTATTACGTCACCCGGAGCGCGGCGGCGAGCCAATCCGGAAGCGCGGTCCCGCGGGTCACGTGGCTGCCCCTCGCCCCCGCACGCAACGCGACTTCGGCCACGCACACTCGCGCGCGCGCGCACGTCCGTCCGCGCTCGTTAGGGCTAGCGCGCGCGAGCGCGCGGCCACAAAATGGCGACGCCACGCCGCGCCGCGGAGCAATGACCAGTGGCGTAGCACCGCTGCCGCGCGCCGCGTCTTGCTCTCCGCAAGGAATATGGATGCCCAGGTCGGTTCGCGTCTATTTGCGCGATTATTTCGAGCGCGACGTGCCGGGGTGTCAGCTCGTCTGGAAATTAATGTCATTCGCGCGCCGAATTACGCGTTTCCATTACCGCGCGCGCCGCGCTGGACCGCGATTGATTTTTAACGCTAAACTCCGCGATGTGCGCTACATACAACTTGCATCTTCATTTTCCAGACTCGTCTAGACTCGTCAGTTTTTATCCAAGTTACAATGCGTTTACAAATCCTTCATGTCTGTGTAAATCCTATTTTTATATATCTCCGTTATTTATCATAAGTTTATACTTTAAGCGAAATATATGAACGTTACAAGAAAATTATAGTCAAAGTTATAATCAATTGTATTGAGTCTTTCATTATATGCATATACGTGATCAATGTAGGTATTTTTACATGTTAAGTATTTGTCATTATACATTGAGTTTATTTTTATTGTATTATCAAATTTAGGTCTGAGAATATCCCCATTATTTAACGATCTGTCTTTCGATGTTTAAATAATTTATTTTAGGAAAGAACGTTTATTTTAAGAAATAGTGGAATTAGAAACGAGGAGGAAAGAAATTGCTTCATAAATGACATAATTAATCCCGATTGTTATAAATTAACATTTCCATATGCCTATTTCAATCTTTGAGTATTCAATATTTATATAAAATAATTTAAAAGTGAGAAATAGAAATAGTTGGCTATTTCTGGAAATAATCTGGTTTATGGAAATCAGAACTTACTATATTGACAAGTTGATTTTGGAAACTATTTTTGCTCTAAGTGATTCTATTTTGTATGTGTGAACATCATTTAATTTTTAACTTTTACGAATTAACAAATAAAATCTATCAAATAAAATATAGTCATAAAAATAATACCAGTATTATTATTTATATATTTTTACAGACCAAAATAAAAATAAAATGACAGAAATAAATGTTTTAAAATTAAACGAAAGCTTATTATTTATCTAATAAAATTAATATTAACATGTTAACCTAAGAATAAAATTAGAAACAAAGTCTAGTGTTGGATTTGAAAATGTATGCTTCTTTTCTCGCGCACTTCAATGTGTATCTTTTTTTATCACTTTTGCATACGTTTATATAAACTTTATATTCGCTAAATAATCCCTACTCCAATATACTCTACTACAATATTGGAGAAACGTTTTGATTTTCTCAAATATATAACGGGAGGAAATAAAAAGATGTCTACCAAAGAAACACGGAACAAAGGGATCTATCGTCCTCCCAGATGGACAATACGATTGTCCACTTTTTCCCGAACCGCGCAATTTTTAATTGCAACGCCCGTCAGCTCCACACGCACCATTCCGCTCCAGTTGATTCTGTTTGTACGGATAAAGAAAAAGATGAAAAGAGAATAGAGATTGTGACAAGTTTTTAAATTCTATATTCTAGATAGAGAAATATTCACTTTTGAATTCGCGAATACTATTCTTACACGAATAGTATTGTTAAAATGTTATTAATATCAATAGCATTTTTTCCCATCCTAAATTTTTTTTTATTAAAAGCATGACAAAAGGTGGAAGATAAAGATTTTTCCTTCTTCAACGAAAATATCCAGACATTTAATTTAAAACTAGAAGATATAATCAAATCTGATGATCTCTCTTGATATTTTTGCTAAGGAAAGATTCTCAAACTGACTGAAAAAACTGCTAAAGAGACATTCCAGTACATAGTTCTTAGTATAAATGAATAGTCACGAGATTAATAAATTACAATGACTCGCGGGACGCGTAACCACGCAAAATCATGTACGCCCGTAATTCGATTCCCACGGAAGAGCGGCGATAATTTCCGCGCATTAACATTTCCTCGATATGCTAATTGCCATCGCGATAAGACGACGCGCAGCACAAATTCAATGAAACGACGCGAAACGATGCGCGCGTCCCGCGCGACAGGAAGATAAAGAACGACCGTCGTTCACGATCAGCTGAGATCGGCGACGGGATCATCTGGGAAGTCGGCGGTGGGTCGATTTGCATAGCTGGTTTTAAAGGGCCCTTTCCGTAGCTGTCGTTGCAGCAAAGGGCAAGACCACACCTCCCGCCGCGGGACAGTCCTGCTGCAGGTAACCCCTGGAAATCAGTAACAAATAATCGATAGTCCCGTCCAGGGACAGACTCCGATCTGACCAATGGGCATGCCCATCGGGAGGGTAAAGGACGATCCCTCGCGCGGCACCCCCGTCGAATCCCTCGCCGGAATGGATCAGTATGTTGTCCGCACGCTACCCCTCACTACTTTCGGCTCGTTGTCAGACTGCCCGATGACTGCCAGTCTGGCAAAATGGCGTGGGGAAATGTCCATAATGTACGATTCAAACAGTACTCTAGTAATTAAGCTAATACAGTTAAATTATTGCCAATAACTTTATATGAATATTTGAAATTGATCGTTACTCTTTAGACTGAAATCATAAAGAGATTCAAAAATATTTTATATCAAAAGTGCAAACTAATAATGTTTGTAATATATAATTTGCCATTGTTTAAATTAAAGCTTATCGCCTACTTTGTTCGCTGAAAAATAATTTTTTTTATTGAACCCCTTTGACACAAGTTTTCCGGCATACGACCGAGATGATCTTACGCGAAAGGTTCACAACTTTACCGGAAGGCATTCGATCGTAACAACCGCGGTCGATTTTCGAGAAACCGTTTCACGACCGCGGGAAGAAGTTTTACGGGCCCGAAGCCGGATAAAAAGAAAGCGAAGCGCCGTTCGCTCGCAGTTACTCATAATTATTTTCTATACGCTCGACTAGCTTAAAAGCACTATTATAGGCGCCCGCACGAACCGATGACTTTTTTCTCCCTGTTTCCCTCTCCTACCTCTCCTTATCTTCCTCCTTTACCTGGTTGCATCTTCGACAACCACAATTTTACGATCGACCCAATTTTTTTTTCCTCTCGCTCTTGTACCGCTGCTCTATTCTTACGACGCACAAATCGCAAATATTATACTAAGCTGTACAATTATGAGGAAAATTATTGAGGAAAAGACGACGGGTTTTATGACTTTTCACAGATGTTTTCTATCTTAAACGCGCGGCTTCGTACGAACAACAATTTTATGCAGTTGAAAAAAAAACAGATTATTATTGTCTAGTTATTAAAAGCGCATTCTATCGTATTTTGTCACATATGTAAAGATATTATTAAGCGATTATTACTTGAATAATTGAAACATTAAAAGAGAAGAAACAGTGTTATAATTTTTTATCCTTATTTTTTCGATACCTCAAGTAAATACATATTAAAATATGTGAAAACTCTGTTTCTCAAGTAAATACGTATTAAAATATGTGAAAACTCTGTTTCTCAATATAAATATTTCAAAAGACCGGGATTGTCCTTTTACATTGTTACGTTTTAAAACGTTTAATCTCTTGGTACTCTTTTTAATACTTGTTTTTCACATAAAGGTTCGTAAGATATTTTTCCTGTATTGTGCACTTAACTGATGTAATTCCGATAAAAAAAAAAGAGTATCATTTCTTATATATGCGTCACGAAACGGATTAAAGCGAAAAATTTCATTTAGCGTAATAAAAATCCCGTATACTGTTCTCACTCGCACAAGTCAGGTCTTTCATCGATTCTTCGAATTCAACTCCCGTCGACTTGTACGTGGCTAAGCAACGAACCTATTGATCCATATCCTGCGCAATTTGTGTATTACAAAGTGAAGAAAGTGCGACGAGACAACCGACAAGGTGGATTAGTCAGCCGTCTGCATTGAGAAAAGTGCCGGGACTACATTCCAGAACGAAATAATCGTCCGTAATAAGTTTAGATCGACAGCGAGGCACGGTTTAATACGTTTTATATGGCTTCATGGAAGAATAGACTAGAGGAAGAAACGTGATCGGACGGAGGAAAAAGGCACGCGAACTGATTAATATCTCTTCGGTTAAATATTAAAAATTAAAAGACTCGAATTAAAAACATTTAGAAAAAATTATCGTAACCACAATAATAAATTATCATCGATCTCACAAAAAAAAAGAAAAAAAATTATTTTACAAAGGATAATATTTTATTAAAGCAGACTTTAAATTGTATGATAGAATCTTCAGTATTTCATTCAGAACACGAGTCGCGAGTCCGCCATTTGCCGAATGTAATAATTTCGTGTCACAATGCGCAGCTTTTTGTGGGACGCGAGCATTGTGCTCCATTGTGTAACTAGGTGGATTTGATTCACATTTTTTCTCGTTCTGCGCAACACTAAGGTAACGCAGGAAAGAGTGACGGAGATCTGCTGAAAATCTACGGTTTAACGTGGCCCAGCTCGACGCAGGAGGAAGAAAAGGAAGCCAATATACTCGTGGAAAATGAAACACAATGCCTGCAAGCTGATACCGACGCGCGCGGGGATTGACCTAATAGCCAATGGAGTTTTCTATACACTACCGACACCCTCTATTTCTACGTGAGCGATTGGCTCAATTAAAAATGCCCGTGAAAAATCTGACAGTTTTGTCACATTCAAATGCATAAAACATGTAATTTTATTCATGGCAACGATATGTGACGTTAACAGTAAAATTCATTAACTCGAATTCCGCAGAGAAAATATTATATTCAAATCAATTTTAAATTAGTTTAATTTAATTTAAAATATTATCTTTGTATTCCTGAAGATCAATTGGGATAATTATTTCCATAAAAAAAGTAAGAATTCTTTATGCTCATCTGTCTAATTATCTATCAGACGAACTAATCATCCAGAGACGACATAAGGATACCGAGCGAGAAGAAGTTAACGGATTCGCCGTACAGCTTCAGCATTATTTCCGCCTTTTCGTAAACTCACGTTCACGCAATTTCGAGGGACCGGGCCCGTGCCTGAATGGGGATGACACGGTTAGGGGTAGCGGGTTACCCCTAAAAATCCAGCCAACCCTCTGCCTCGCAGCCGCGCGCTCGCGTGCACGGGATACCCGCTGTTTTATTTCTCGCTTTTTTTTTCTCTCGAATCTAACACGCCGTTTTTTTTGTATCGCGCCGACACATGTGCGACGCCGTCGACTCTTTGCCGATCTGGGTAATGAGTCGAACAAAAATTGCCACTACAAAACGCGTGCTGGCGTGACTCGTGAATTGTGGCTGGCGTGAATTTAACTTCTCACATGGGAATTTGTTTTTTCAATTTTTTTCCGCCAGTAAGAAGACCCGATGAGCTTTCCGAATATTTAGACGCGTGCATGACGATAATCGATTTCATCTCGCAGCATGAAAAGAAGATTGTGCATCGACATTTCGTTGCACACATTAATTCTTTCATTACAGCGAATATTTTTTCATTTCACGTATCTTTGAAATATTTAAATTTTCTAACTGGATATATAATTAGCATTCTTTGCAGCTTTTAGCTTTTAATATTATATTAAATATATTTTGTTATTTTAAATTTTATATAATATATTGTATAATGCGAAAATAGTTTCATTCTAAATATGCTAGTCTTGAAAAACAAGTCGGTCCAAAAATATCTACAGACCACATTTGGGTTACATCACGCAAAACCGCTTACCAGCCATGAATCAGCAACAAAATCACCGAAGCAAAGAGTCGATTATTTGACCGCGGTAAGATCACGAGGCGAGGATCAGCGGAAGATCGTGGCAAGATCCTTCTTGCCCTCTCTTCTCTTCGCCGAGAGATCTCGAATTTACACGGCGGCGTGCACGATCGATTTTCTCCGTCGCGCAACGCTCGAGCAAACCCGTCCGGCTCTCGCCGATGGAACAAATTACTATAGATATTACACACCGCCATTGAAGTCTCTTGAACTCTTCTTGTGCGTCATTTCTTTTTTCACAATGACCACGACGACGACGACGACAACTTCGGCGACGACGCCCGTCAATTACCGTTAGGAACCACAGAAAAACTGGAGCATCCGCGCGCAAAACGAAATGCGGTTTCATCGACTTCACGCCTCGGCCACGACGATCTCTTCCTCGCTAGCCATTGTTTGGAAGGTCAGTGATGTCTTTCCTTGTTTCTTTGTCTTCTTACTCGAGGGTATAAAGTCCCATTTAATGAAAAATATTGCAAAAAATGAGAAAGCGTTAGTCAAAGTCTTGATTATTCCATAATTGTATATTATGCAAAATATTGTGTTTAAAAATTTACAATATTCTTGCATGTTTTAAAATTATAATTGTATATATAAAATTCAATATTCACTATCACATTACTTATACATAATCAAACGTTAGTAATTGTTATAATAATGTTAGCAATATTTGAATTACACTGCACAAAACCGGGTATAAAATTGTGCGAAACGAAAGAACACGTGGCTTCACCGGTAACATACTGAAGCTTGACGAGTTCGTCGTTCTGTGTGATCGGGGTTGGGTTATTATTATTTAAAACAACCCTTCATACAGGGGGTAAAAGCCTCGAATCAGGGGCTGTAGCCTGGAGAAAGGGGGAACTCTAAAAAGTTGGAAGGGTGAACGGGGTTTTGGTCCAGGTGCCGTCAGCCTCCGAGGGTTAAAAAAGGGGGTACGCGAAACGTACACGCGGGGTCTTTCTCTATTCCTTCTTTCTATTTTTTTATTCTTCTGTTCCGATGGTGAAAGGGAATCTGGGACAGAAGCATATAAAACTTATTCGTTTGATTCGAAAACGCAAATAAAATCTTTAAAATTCAAAATTCATATCGTATATACAAATAGTGATCGAAGAAGAAAAAACAAAAAGTCATATTATATTCATGTAAATTCAGTCATATAAATTCACAACTTATATTGTAATATATCTGTAATGTATTTGTTTCAAAGTTACATTATATGTTAAAAAATAAACAACTATTTTATATAATCGCAATTTCCCAACTAATTTTATTTAAATGACAGTCTTTATACTTTATCTAGTGTAAATAAATTTTATAGATATTTGTAGAACGACCTAAGATAATTAAGGATACTAAAAAAATAGATTTTATAATAAATATATACAACTATAAAAAATTATTAAAACTTTTGATGATGATCTAATTTTCTTAATCATCAAATTATAGGTAAATTATTTTTTGAAATATATTACGTTTAAAGAGCATCTATGTACTCCCAAAAAATGAAATTTATATTGAGTATTGCTTGAATATTGTTGAGCCCTAAAGGTATATAAAGAGAGTGTGTGAAAATTTAAATACAAGAAACTACTTATCTTTATGGCCATCTAGCAATGAATAGAAGAACTATATTCAGGTAAATGATTTTTAGTGTTGCTAGAAACAGTCTTTCAAAACAAATTTTATTATTATATTAACGTTATTTGAAACAATTTTCAATGACTTAAATAAAGAACGTATATATGTTAATAGAATTTAAAAACATAAGAGAATTAATTATTTCTCGGAAAAAATTTAAATATATATATACA